>WYDI02003656.1:11372-32784 GCA_009867235.2 Psittacus erithacus
TTTTAACTTATAAAAAGAAAACTTTGGGGGGAAAAAAAAACCCCAACCCAACCCCCCCCCCCCCCCCCCCAAAAAAAAAAAAAAAAAAAAAAGAAACAAAATAATCCTTGAGACATCCATAGCTATGTTTTGTATGGGTGTTTGTTGATACCATGCTATGATGATGATGTGGCATCTCAGTCAAGTGGGGGGAGAGCAACGTGCTTCTGAGAGTAGGGACCTCCTAAGAAGGAGTTGTACTCGGTTTTGCATTGAATATCCCATTTGACAGTTGATGTGTGCGTACTTTGAGGGAACATTTAATGGAATGCCAAAGCAAATGGTAGTTGGAAAGTTAGCCTTTTATTTCTGGCAGGTTTTGACTTGAAATGGAGGGGCATGGTTTTTCTGCCTTTGGAGTAGTATGCCAGCAGATGATGGCTGAAGATACAGCCTCTACCATTTAACTCTTTGTCCTGGGTTCAGCAGTAGCAGTCATATTTCTCCTTTGTAGCTGATACAGTGCTGTGTTTTTGACTTTCAGCCTGGAAAAAATGCTGATAACACCAATGTTTTGGTTGTTGCTAAGTAATGATTACTCCAATCAAGGACTTTCTCAGTCTCATGCTCTGCCAGGGAGGAGGGGAAGCTGGGAGGAAAAAAAGAGACGGGACACCTGGCCTAAACTAGCCAAAGGGGTATTCCTTACCACAGCACATCATGCCCTGTATATAAACTGGGGGTAGGTACCTGGAAGGGCTAGATCGCTGCTTGGGTCTGGCTGGGTATCAGTTGGCAGGTGGTGAGTGGTTGTGTTCTCTTCCCTTGCTGTTTCCCTTATTATTATTATCGGTGGTAGCAGCAGTGGTTTGTGTTATACCTTAGTTACTGGACTGTTCTTACCTCAACCCGTGGGAGTCACATTCTTTCGATTCTCCTCCCCATCCCTCTGGGAGCAGGGGGAGGAAGAAAATGGGGAATGAGCCTGCAGCTGCCTGGTTCTGAGTTACCAGTTAGGCTTAAACCACAACGCTCTCATAAAAAGTGTTGTATTATTTCTCAGTCCCTCCATAGCTTTGTATATTGAAGTAGAGACTTGTCAGGTCAGTTCTCAAAATTGGTTGAGTGTGATGGGGATTGCTTGCTGTCTAAATGCCAAAAAATACCGTAAAAGCATACATGGCTTCTGTGTGCTGTGCAAGCAGTTGAGCACAGGGAGCTCACACATACCTTCTGGGTTTGTTGGGCTGTTTGATATTGAAAGATGTTGTCTTTGACGAAATTAAAAGTCTTTTGTCCCATCTTGCCATATAAATTTTTACTCTTAAGCATTTGTTACTCATTACTCTTAATAATGTTTCACAATTACAAAGTACCCCCAAAATGAGGCCTTCTCTTTTAGATTCTTTGTTTTCTTTGATTTGTGTGGAGAAAGATGTACGTATTTCTAGTATTCCTGCATTGATGTGCTTTTTTAGGAGCTTCGTTTTGAATTCAGCCAAAATCTGTCTGACACTTGTTTAATTTCAGTTTTTTTCAGAATAATGAAATGCTAATTTGTGGTGAAATACATTGCTTAAGTATTGTGGCTGTTTGTAAAATAAGATAGATAGTCTACTTCCAGTTATTTGGTAGAAAAAAATATGTGGAAGTCAAAATTCAGTGCCTGTAAGCAATGTGAAACATTCCTTTTTATGCCAAACCTAATAAATTACATAATTAAATATATCTTATGTTTATATGTTAGTAAATATATTATTTATTTCTATTAGCAAATATTATTATTTGTATATTATTAAGTATATATAGGCATTTAAAGTTCCACAGAAGTTCATTATGTGTGATTTGTATTTACCAATTGCACGATTTGCATAGAACTCTGTGACATAAGTTTCACATGAATTTGTCAAAAAAGACCTGAAGAAGGACCTGAGACATCTCACTCTTCATAAAAAGTGTTTTGTATAACAGTCGTTTAACTGTACTTAGTGGTCTATATCTGTTTGTCTTAGTAGTTAAAATAAGCAGTAATCTATGAATTTATTTTTCCCCTCTTTTTTTTTTCCAATTAGTAAGTGTTTAGCTGTTCTCTAAAGCAAGCATAATTGCCTGATTTTGATACTTTTCTTAAGGTATGCGCTTATTTAAGCATGCATTTCTTTTGTAACTTGGCTTAAGAAAATTGGTTGGACTGTCAGTGTTTGTCAAGTAACAGAACATCTGTCTTTGTTCCCAGATCAAATCTTCATAAGAGAAATAAGGCGAAGGGATGATGGTTAAATGTACTAAAAGTGTCATGGATGCTGTTTAAGCATTTCAGGAGTTTGAGTGTGAATTGGCATGAACAATCCTTCAAAAGTTACCCATTTTGCTGATGTTACAGAACTTCTGCTGTTCACAGGCTGTGCTTTTTTCCTACTTGCTGGCTTTGTTTTGTTGAAAGTATGAGACTTCTCTTGCATCAAATACTTTTTTTTTCTGTTGGACAGTTTAAATGATGTGGGATAAAATCGTACAGTTTTCAGTATTTCTTAGGATGAGTCTGATTAGCCTCAGATAGGCTGGTCACAAGTAAGAATTCCACAGTTCTGAAAGCAGCTGAAACAAAACAGTTCTTTCATTGCTGTCCTGTGAAAACACCTTTATTACAATTAAAGTTACAGTAAATGCTGAAGGAAGAACATTGTTAGTTAAAGTTTTTATAACTAGAGAGAACTGGCAACAAGAGAGTCTAGTGAACTTTGCCATTGCTTGTTCTAATTTGAACTGCTGTTACTGTGGAAAATATTACTGTTTGAAGCAGAGTACCTGCTGTAATTGGAACAATATTTAAAAAAAACTTTGTAGACACTAAGATATTGTATTTTGACTCATTAAATGCTAACTACAACTGTACTAAATACCCTTTATTTTCCTAGATTGCTAGTCATAGTGGATATGTACAAGTTGACTGGAAGAGAGTTGAAAAAGATGTAAACAAAGCAAAAAAGCAGTTAAAAAAGCGTGCAAATAAGGCAGCACCTGAAATCAATACTCTAATTGAAGAGGTGAGTTGGAGGTGAAAACCTGTTTTCTACCAGCCAATTTTCCTTACCTTCTGCTGCAGGTGATGATTAATTGAAATTGCAGGTACAAAACTGGAAGGCAACAGATATGGTCTGGCTTTATACTTTATTAAAAGTTAACTTAGTTTTCTGGTTTGTTCATTCTTAAAAATGACACAAAGCCCTCAAAGCATTTCTACAGCTGATGCAGCTTAGGAATGGCCATTGGCTTTGCTATTTATTCCCTCTCGAGTCTGGGCTAGTAAGAAAACCCGTAAGATCATAACATGGTAAGAAGTTGAGGGTGTTGTGGCTAAAACATGGCAGCTGCAAAGACAAAAAATACATCATCTTAGACTGCTGATAGCAGAATTACTTGGTTGGAAAAGACTGACCTTTCTTTCTGGAGAAAAGCTCTAACTACTTTGTAAGTAGAGTTGTGGGTTTTAGTCTCATTTTTGTACAGCTCAAAGAATATCTGTCTTCAGAATCTGTCAGTTACAAACTATGTTGAAAAGATAGCCTCTGATACTGATCAGTGTCACTGGGGCTATTTCATTCTGTCATTTGAAGACTTTAATCATTTTATCTTTTTTTATTTTTTTTAAAAACAGTGTGCTTAGCCTGTTTTAACTTATTTACACATTTCATACAAGTGATCCAAGTTTCTTTCTCAGTAACCGTAAATCTTGACTTAGAATATGCTACAGACAATGTAACAGGGGCCATGCTAGCACTCTGTTATTAAGATTTCCAACATCTCAGATTTAAACTGTATGGAGTTACATATAGGTTGGTAAAACTTACTGTGAATTTTAATGTGAATGTGAAGTAGAAGTTCAAGAGAGACGGGGTTTTTTTGCTGCTTCTATACCCTAAATAGCTTAACTGGTCCTCCATCGCCCTGCAGAAATGGGTGGGACAGGATGGAGATTTTGTATTTTTTCCCTGACCTCACATTATATTACTTTCTTCTAATTGCATATTATTAGCCAATCCAAAGTGTTTGAAGTGGAGGATATATGAAATGGCATATAATGTGTTATATTCTTGTGCTATAACTTCATGAAATATTTTACACAAATGTTGTCATACATAAGTGTGTTTCATAGGATTAGGTTGTTAGGAAGCTGGCTTATAATAGAGTGAAGTGTGTTTCTTTTCCAAGGATCTAGTCTTCCAGAAAAGACTAGATTAAAATGAAGTCACGATTAAAATGGATTAAAACGGAAGTCATGGTCGTGCTCATGCTTTTTTGCCAAGGGAGTTTGCAAAACATCTGTCTCATTTTAATCAAAACAAGAGTGGTATTGGCATGAAATTGCTATGACAATTCCTCTGTATTTTGACTTTCAAAGTGATAGCTGTATATTAAATATATTGTTAAAGACAGATGAGAGTCAGTTTTCACTCCGTTGCTGCCAGCAGTTGCCACCAAGCTTTGTATGTTTTTAAACATATTGTTTCCCTAACCCTTTCTCTCCAGTCCCTCCCCAATTTCAGTATTTTAATTAACTTGGTTCTTTACAAATACTGTTTTTCTTTTCAGTCAACAGAATTTATCAAACAGAACATTGTGGTGTCCAGTGGATTTGTTGGAGGCTTTTTGTTGGGCCTGGCATCGTAAGGACCTGAATCATCTCTTCCAGGTGGCATTCATGTTGGTGAAGAACAGTTGTGGTGACATGCTTTGTTAAAGCAGAGGGGGTCGCTGGGCCTTCCAGAGCAAGATGAGTGGACTAGCTAGACAACGTGGAAGCTTTTACATTTCAGGCTTTTGCCTCTTTAAGCTTGGCAAAACTAGGAGTTGCTGAAAAACTCTGCAGTGTGCTCATTAAACCATTTCTGGGCAAAACTGGTTCATCTTCATCATGACTCTTTTTATCTATGGCCTTTCAAGATCTAACATTTTTTAAAATGTTATTCTTGGAATATAGATATGCAACCATACTGTAAGAAAGAAAGCTCCATTTCTATGGTTTTGGTTAATAATTGTTTGTTTTTAAAGTATTTTTCTTCATGCTGTAATAGATAATATCAATGACTACATATATATGATATTATAGTTTCAGCCTAATGGCTGTCCATGTTCTTTAGAAATCACTGCAATAATCTATCAGTCTGTAATACCTTTTTACAGAGTATTAAATAACAGAGGATCATGAGCTTATTAAAAGTGAAAATTAACTTTGACTCTGGCCTTTGCATTCATAGGAAATAAAGTCTCTGTTTATACACTGCAGGCATGTGGTAGGCATATTTGCAAATATAAGTGATATTTGTGTGCTAAGTGAATGTATATATGTTATTTTTCCTAGATGCATAGACACACATCGATTCATTGATGAAACTGTAGTACACAGATAACTGTTGCACTGAGTAAGCAGCAGAGGCTGTTTCAGACTTCAGCAGTCAGTGAGGTGAAGAGGTGAGGCTTCTGACCAGGCCCTTTGCAACACCCAGGACTCTGTAGGGCTTCACAGGGTGTGCGTACCGAGTGCCTTGAATGAACTGAGGGCTGCTCTGTCAGCCTGTGGTAACTGGAAAAGATCCTGACTTTCATATTCACCTCTGTTGTCACTGTGTTCTCCACAACTGGATGTGATGTTTGGGGTTTTTTTTTTACAGTTGTCACTTAATTTCACTTACACTTTCTAGGATGTAAGCTGTGGAAAAACGAGGGTACAGGCTGGCTTCAGTTAGCTTATTGGAAGAGTGATTGTTTCTTTGGAAGAATGGGAAAGCAAATGGGACTTAATCTGCTCAGTGTGTTTGCTGCCTCCATGGACCAAAGCAGGTAGTGGATTCTGAAGGAGATGGGAAGCATAACTGTGAATGGGCTGAAAAATGTATTCTCAAATAGTTTTTCAAGGTGGTTTTAGTAATTTGTTACCAGGTTATTTTAAAGAATTTGGAATTCTAAACAAATGCTTAATTCCTTTTTCTGCTTTCAGACTTGTGAACCTTTTAGTCATTTAGTCTCTACCCTGCTTTCTCCAGTTTTATCCATTAACCAGTGGGTTAATGTGAAATGGAGTCTCTCTCATGCAGGCTCTGTGGGTTCATGTTCACATATCTGAACAGCAGTAGTGATACATTAGTATCAAATGGATGGATGGATGTGAACTTTGGATGTGCAAGACATGAGACAAACATCCATCATCTTGGCATTTGACATAGTAACCCAGTATATACTTAGATTAGTGCATCTGTGGACTTCAGAGCTCTGTATTGTATGTTGAGTTCATATATGCATGTTTGTGGCCAAGGTGAGTAAGTTATGAAGCATGGCACGTATCTGTGATGTTTAAGGCTTTAGTTAAGCTAAAGACTTTTTAAGATTTCTGAAAATAAAATTCCTGCTGCCCCCCAACCAAACCTTCAAATACAAGGAGCATGAATGGCCACAAATAATACGTTATCCTGAATTGGTTTCAGGTGAATACCTAAAGCTATGTAAACTCAGTTGTTGCAGTTTATGAGAAGGCCAAGGAGGAATGTGCCTGCTATGTCATTTGGGATTTAAAGAAAAATATAGATAAAAGTGTTGGAAGCATGAAAGCGTCTTTCCCTTAGTGTTCAGTCCAAGTAATAATGGGAAGGTAACCAGTCAGCTCTCTTCTGCTGCTGAAGCTAATGGGCTTTTGGCATGTCAAAAGAGTTGCTGGAGCCAACTGACATGAGTCATCCACCCTGACTGAAATGAACTGGGGCTTTCTGAAGAGCTTTAGGAAAAAAGTGGCCACCTCAGTAGCATGAACCTGTAAATTTGCATTTTTAAGGAGTCTACTCTGAAAGGATTTCAAGGGAGCATCTTTTACTGTGCTTGTTAAAAAGTCTTCTTGTACTTCAGAGTATAATGGCTTTAAACTAGAAGAGGGTAGATACAGATTACATTGTAGGATTACTTCGTTGTGAGGGTGGTGAGGCCTGGCACAGGTTGCCCAGAAAAGTTTTGGCTGCCCCATCACTGGCAATGTTCAAGGCCAGTCTGAATGGGGCTCAGAGCAACCTGGTCTAGTGGAAGGTGGCCCTGCCTGTGGCAGGGGGTTGGAACCTGATGATCTTTAGGGTCCTTTCCAACCAAAACCATTCTGTGATTCTATGATAGGTAAAAGTAGAATTTAAAAAACAAGCAAATAAAAACCACACAAACAAAAAAAAACCCAACAAAAACAACCAACCAACCAAAACCAAAGAGGAAAACAGCATATACAGCAGTAGGCAAGGCTGACTTCTGCGGGGGAAAGTTGTTCTACTATTCTGTTGCTGGTATCTGAGACTCAGTAAGGCGATGAATAAAGAACTGATTGAATTAATTATATTTGAGGTTTTAATTTTTTTTCAAGCTTTCCGCATAAGAATGTTGTACATGTAAAACTGAGGGACAGAAAAAGTCCAGAGAAATCGTATAATTGAAAAGGTGAGCGCTGGTGATTTTTATCAGGCTTTCTGCTGGCACAGAAAAACTTGTGAAGTTCTCCAGTATATTTCCTTAGGTTGGCGAGGTAGAGGGGTGCTACCAACAATGACAGCTGGACCTGATAAGGTTTGGGCATGATGGAGTACCCAACTTTGATAAATGTAAAGTACCAAGATAAATAAATGTAGTATTTCCTTGCAAATACCTGAGATTTGATATGAGTAAGTTCAGAACAGTCCCTGTATGTAGGGGAATGCTCTTTAAAGTTAGTCAGAAAAATTAATGTTGATGCTATTATTGAGAACAGATTGAAGCATAACAGAACTACTGTGTTTCTGGTGGCAAGTTCTCTGGAATGATTTCAAAGTTAGTCTAAGAAGATTCGGAGAAGGGCAAAATAAAGATTGAAGAAAATGTATTTGAAGAGCATTTTGGGGAGAAACCCCAAGAATTTTAGAAAGCAGATGATTAAGAGGTGTTAGAAATCATAAATTAATGAAAGGCTGAGGCAGCACTTTTATGGTTTTTATTGCACAGGTGAAGAACTTTACTGAAGGGTGGAAAACTTGAACCTAGCGCAGAGACAGCTTTTCACATTACACCTAATTGGTCCATGGAACTCGTTTTTCCTGAAACCAAGGAGCAGGCTCCATTCAGGGAAGGATGGGGCAACATTGAGCTAAATTCCAGGAGTGCTCAGTTTTACCTAAAGTTACAGGAAAATCAACTTCAGGTTTCACTGGCTGTGGTTAATACTGCTTGGTGAAGTTCAAGACAAAATGATTCTATGATTGGATTGTCCTACCTTTGTCTTCCACAGGCTTGTGGGGGGAGGGGGGGTTTCCCTCTCAAACAGTTCTTAACAATCACTTCTTGAATGCTAAGCTAAACCATTGACTAACGCATACCATGTATTCCTCTGTAGTGAACAATTGTTAAAAGTTTACTGGAGAATGGGTTTGGGGAGAGAGAGGTCCGGTAATAAATCATCTACGTATTCTGTATTATCTTAATGGGATAATACATTTTCTGAAGTTACTTCTTTTCAGTTAAGGCAGGACTGGGCAATAAGCTTTAATTAAAAGTGAGATGCCTGGTTGGTCAAAACCTGTGTGATCTTACTACTGAATTTTAAGAGGCCAGAATTTGGCTAAGTCCTTGAAGGCTGTTTCTGTTCTAGCAGCCAGACTAAAAATTGAAATGTTAAAGATACAGCTGCCTCCTCAATTCAATGCATTTGTCAGGAGGTCTTAGGAAGAGGGGATGCATGCAGAGTAAAATGCAGAAGTCAACACTGTAACTCAAAATTGATGTCTCTGCAGATTTCATGACATACATGACATACAGTGAAGTGAAGAAGCATCAGCAATGCTTCCTCCTAACCTTTTGAAAATTGTTGGAAATCTTTAAGAATTTCTTTTTAAAAACCCACACTTTTACAGTATGCAGCTGCTTGTGTGTGGTCCGTAGGTGATAGTGGAAAAAGATAATGTTTGTCCAAATTCAGCGCAATTGGAACTATGTGGCATTTTGAAACAGAGACTGGTGAGAATGTGAGTTTTGGTCACTCTAGGACTGTTCACAGGGCAGGTTGGTGGTGGAGGAGAAGGACTAGAAACCAACCTGCCAAGATTAGGAGGTGTTATATTCCCTTGTATTTTGTATTACAGTTCAAAAATTAGACAGGAAGTATAAGCTAAAGAGCTGTTTTTCCCTGTTCTGATTGGGAGGCAGGTCTGATGCAATGTAGTGATGTCACACTACTGGGACATATGGGAAAGCTGATGTTTGTGATTTTGGGGGTGCAATTTGGGAAGTGAGCAGTGGGCACTTAATTACTGGGACAGCAGGCATGCATCAGGACGTGTAAGACCGGAAGCCAATTTTAGTTGAGATAATTGTGGGGTAAGGCTGCACAAGGCATCTAGTGCTGATCCAGCACAGCCTGAAACCTCAGTCATGTTTGGTTCCCCATTCAAGCTAAGAGGCTGTCTAAATTTTGGAGTGCTGAGGTGTAGAGATGAAGCTGGAGACTGCATCCAGTTACCTCTTCCTGGGAAGCTTCTCCTGCGTCCTAGACTAGTACCCTGCCTACCAATGTAAGGTATTTTGGCATGAGCTATCCTCGGTCTCTCCTGCTGATGCTTTCGGTTGTGTGGATGTGTCTCAGCATTCATGGGAGCGAGGACAGAAACTTCAGTCTCATCTCCTCAAAGTTTAGCACAAGTGATTGCTAAATAGTTAAACGTGCTGCTTGCAGTAGAAATGCTCTAACAGGAAGGAAGGAAGGCTAAACCCAGATATCTTGCTGCTGTTTTGGTAGGATGTTTACCTGAGAACTGGAATGTATTGTTACCCATTTAATCCTTGAGGCAAGGGGTTTTGGCTTCACCATCAACCTTTCCCCTACCCCCCCCCCAAAAAAAAAAAAAAAAAGAAATCAATTGCTCACAGCCTTAAGCTGTAAAAACCATTTCTGCATATGTGGACTGTGTGTTTAAAAAATGCTTAACAGAAAATCTTAACATCCACAGAGGGAATTAATGAGTATTGAACCAGATAATTCCCATTTAATATAAATACTTTGAACTTTCATTGCAACAAGAGGCTGTCTATATACACTTGACACTCATGGGACCTAGAAAATTAAGAACCAATACATCTAGTATGATTTTTAATTAAACATCTTTCTTGAAGTATTAACTGTGAAGTAAATGTTCTGCTGTTTCCTCGTGTGTTTAACAGACTCGTACTGCAGCCAAATATACAGAATTTTATTTTCTCTTTCAAATCCTCTCCCATGAGACAATCAGGATGCCTCGATAGCGAGGTGTTGCTCAGGCAGAAACCTAAGCCAAAATGCATTTGAACAAATCCATAAATGTAAGAAAAACTGACAGATGTATGAAAGGAATGTCTGAAAAACAAGTGTTGCCAAATGTTTCAAAACACACTTGAGACAATAAAGAGGAGGAATGAAAATTAACAGCAATAATGGAGTCTGTATTCTTCATGCTCCTATAAGAGTATACAAATGTTAAGTTAGAAAACATTGAGAAATTGCCTATTGCATTAATATTTTTTTCATATTTATATGGCATCAGATATGATTCTTAGTTTCCAAACTTAAAAGTTTCTTGTGACAGCTAAATTGCATGCTGGCTTCTAAAAGAGCTTTGGTTTAAGGCTGACTGTGCAAGTACAGCTAAGCGTATGCTTCAGTGACTAACCAGTTTGTAAATGAAAGCAAAGGTGGAACAAACACTAGAAGTGATATACACTTATTTTTTCTCTCTTTTCATGTTGTTACAGGAATCCTTAGGCAGGCTTTGGAACCCTCATGTATTCTGCAGGGAATCAGAAACCAGG
The DNA here is from genome assembly GCA_009867235.2 of Psittacus erithacus. Classification (NCBI taxonomy): domain Eukaryota; kingdom Metazoa; phylum Chordata; class Aves; order Psittaciformes; family Psittacidae; genus Psittacus; species Psittacus erithacus. The sequence continues at coordinate 22,188 of WYDI02003656.1, forward strand.
GACTGCACAATGTATATCTAAGGCATGAGAAGCATAATTTGTCTGTCTCAATACAGATGTTGAGCTAGGTACCCTGTGGGTGCTTATATAAATGAAAGGAAACAGACATTTCTGTGGCAAATTTACCTTCCTCTAAAACTGACATTTGCAGTGACTCAGATCAATCTGACCTAGAAGGACCCATTTCTCCCCATTTTTAAAGTCAGGCCAGGCCATGATTTGCTGACCTGCAGGTGCTGAAGGTTGGGCAAGATGAATTCCATGAAACATGTTGTTATCATGCCAAAGGCATGAAGGGTGACAAGGTGATTTACCAAGGGCAAGTCATTCTTGACCAGCCTGTTCTTCTCTGATGAAATGACTGGCTATATAAAGAACAGGAGCTCTTATGTGGGCTAAAAACTGGCTGCGCTGCCAGGCCCCAAGGGCAGTGATCAGTCAGTGTTGGAAATGACAATGAGCAGAGGACGTCAGGGACTGCTGCTGCACAACTGTTGTTCAATACCTTCATCAAAGATCTGTGTGCTGGTCCAGAATGCAGCCCTGTAACAAACTGTGGATGATGCCAAATGAGGATTGGTATTTGGCACACTGAAGTGTAGGGCTTCAATTCAAAGGCAAAGCTGGAGAAGTTGAGCATTGCACAAAGGGCAGTCTCACAGAGGTAAGCAAGGAGAAGCAGAAAGTCCAGTCCCTGGTTCAGGCTGACCCCATAGACAGCCACTGCCCAAGTAGCAGCTGTGCTGGAGTGGGCATGGAGGTTATGGTGGACCTTAAATGGAACTTGAGCACTTCACTCTCGCTGCAAATGAAGGAAATCACACACTGAGGTACCTTAGGTCAGCAATTATGGAAATCTGTGATCTGCCTGTCTGTACTCGGTGCTGGTGACACCCCACCTGGAATACTGTGACTGCTTTGGGGCCCTCCACTTCAAGAGGAATATGAAGAAATAGGAAAGGATCTAGAGAAAAATGCCTGAGCTGATTGTGGCCAAAAGCATAGAACCTACAAGAGGAGCTGAGGTTGTTCAGCCTGGGGAAGTGGAGGCTGAGGCAACCTAAGGCAGCCTACAAATATTCAAGGGGAGTTACAATGATGATGGAGCCAAACCCTCCTCAACAAGGGGCAGCAGCCACAAGCTGTGGTCTGGGAGGGTCACACTGGACATTAGAAAAAGGTCTTCCACTGAGAGGGTGGTGCAGCACTGGGACAGGTCACCCCGGGCAGGTGCGGGTCCTCCCTTCTCAGGGGTTCACAAGATTTGGCTGAACGAAGGTGCAGATGACATGGTCCAGTTTCTGTGACCAACCATCCCGCTGCGAGCAGAAGGGTCCAGTGGTCCCATCCGAGCAGCACATCTATGGGGCTGTGAAAGTCAGGTGTTCCCCCACTCAGCCCTCTTGTCTTTCTCCTGGGGTTAGCCTTGTTTTCCTGCACATCTGAACATACATCATAAATGCTTTTCCATGGCTGGTCTCCTCTTGCTGTTCACGCTTAGCAGGAAAGTAGATACTGAAGATATGTGGTACTGCAATTAATTCCAGGTTTTAGCTAAAAAAAACCCCAGCAAGGCAAGTTTATTTATTATGTCAGCATCTGAAAGGTTAGAGATTTGCCAAATGGTTTTGTGAGATCAGATTTGCTTTTAGAAAATTAAGGTCGTCTGGTAGGTGACATACAGGAATTTGTGTATGTGTATGATTTGCTTGGCATTGTTGCAGCAAATTGTCAAATATAGAACAGTCGGAAAAATGCCCTTTTTGTTTGTTTGTTTAATAGGCACTCCTATACTAAATTAAAAATAGAAAACTGGAGCAAGGTGAGTATCACAGATCCTGATGTGGGAAAGTACTTTGATAGAAAATAAGGAATAGAATATGTGATGAAGATTGACATCAGAAGTAAAAAGGAAAAGGAAAAAAATAACACAAAATAGCAGAAGATGCAAAGTGATTAGGGAGCACTGAGAGAGAGACAGGAATGGAAAGTTGGTGACAGATGAGCTTGATAAGGCAAAGGGCCTAAAGGAATTCCTTGCCCCACTAATCACAGAGGCAGCAGAAAGCGATATCCCAGGAACTGGGATTTGTTTTCCTCAGGGAGGGAAGGAAGGAAAATGTCAAAAGGTTTTGCTCCTGCACTGGAGTGGATAATAAGGCAATTAGTACTATTAAAAATTCTCAGAGCACCCAGGCTGCAGTGATAATCATATCCTAGGATTGTAGAGTGAGATGCTGGAAAGCTTTTGTGGGATAGTTGTGATAACGTACTGGAAGGGGAATTATTGAGAACTGGTGAGTGTTTAATGAAGTTTCGGCATTTACAGATCTGTGAGCTTGACTTCACTTCTGCAGGAGAAATTAGATACTGGTGAGTCATGGCTGCGTACATTTGTAAAGCGGCATCATGAATATATTATCAAAAATACATCATTTTAACACACATGCCATGGGAGAAGTATGTAGAATACAAATGATTTGGAGTCTGCTGCACAAAAGCTTTATGCAAATCATCTCTATTAATAGGATTTCTTAGTGCAAATCCTTTTTCATCAATATGAGAAGAGGTTTTGACAATGTTACAGTCATCGTTTACCTTTCAAAAGGTTTTCTGGTGTTTCTACAGTTTCAAATGTTGTTTTTCTCTACATTAATATATGTTACAGAGGGGCTGTGGCCAGGGACGTCTGCACCACGGCTCGGGTGTGGACCAGGACGAGAGTCTGCGCCAGGTAGCAGCTTCCACAAAAGGCTGCCCACATCTACATCTCCCATAGTCCTCTTCCCAGCACCGGCTCCGGGGTTCCACTAGACCAGGTTGCTCCAAACCCCATCCAACCTTGCCTTGAGCGCTGCCAGGGATGGAGCAGCCACAGCTTCCCTGGGCAACCTGCTCCAGTGTCTCAGCACCCTCACAGGGAAGAATTTCTTCCTTATATCTAATCTAAATCTGTCCTCTTTTCAGTCTAAAGCCATATTTTATCACTGTGTACCCTTGTCAAGATTCTCTCTCCAGGTTTCTTGTAGGCTCCCTTTAGGTACTTTTCCATGCTGTGCTGCTCAGACAGGACATGGCCATCCCCCTGGTGCCATTGCAGCAGCATCTCTCCACACATTGAACAGAATTCCTGAGGCTGGGAGGGACATCTGGGGTTCAAAGCATGATCATGTACCCTTACTACAAGGGATGACAGGCATTTCAAATAGCTGGCTATCCCCTTGCAGTGGGAGACAACACCATCAGCGTGACCCAACTAACCCCTTATTTCTGACCAGTCCCCAAACAGTTTCACTTTTTTGGTTTTTTTTTGCTTTGGGTTTTTTTTTTTGTTGGTTTTTTTGTTGTTTTTTTTTAAAAAAAAAGAGGATTCAACACCCTTCCCTGCAGGTGTTTTCCCTCCAGAATTCTTGAGCTCTACAACAAGCCTGGTTCAGCATCCCCACCTCCGACAGTAATTTTACCTCCCTTATCTATGTGCTGATGTTCCCTTGGCTTTTTCTCAGCAGCCTCACTCAAGGTTACACAGCTGTGCCTTATCAGAGCTGGGCCTTGGGTCCTTGAAACTCAGGCAGCTGAGCTCCCTGTGGGAGGTTACAGAGATGGTGGGGTACAGCACAGTGCTTCCTGCGGCTTAGCGTGGGTGTTTTGGGAAACATAACCAAGCCTACGAAAACATGCTTTATTCCTCAGGTCACACAGCAGATGGGCATTGCTTCAATTCCTATTGAACTGGGGGCGACAAGGCAGTGCCCACCACTGTCACCTATCACTTTTGCTCCTCTGAGCTATCATGTCACACCACTGAGGAGCTATATATAACATGGGAACATGGTGTTTTCTGAGTAAATCTTGAGCACAAGTATCTCTACAAATGGCTAAAAGGGAAACCATTCCTGTGCAATATGCATTGTTCTCAGCACTGAGTTTGAGTTTCTTTCAGCCTGCTCAGCACTGGGAGACAGTCTTGTTTGTTCCTTGCTTCTTCCTCAAACTGTTCCCTGTCATGATAATGAACAGAGACAGACTTGATGTCCCCAGTTCCATAATCTAAACTGGAACAGTAGTGTAAGGCACCCACAGGTTTTGCACTGCTTTTCAGAGGCTGTCAGCGCTTCTCACAGATGAATGGCAGCAGCACCAACTGATTCTGGGTTTCAGACAGGGTTCCTGTTCATTGACACACGAGTTTAATTTTTCAGAGAAGGCAAATTGAGTTTTGTGCAAGAGGTTTCTTCCTGCAGAGAGGAGGAGATGTGGACACATGCAGCTCAAGGTTCGCACTAGCAACCAAATGTGCACAGCTAAGGGACAACATCAGTCCTACACAGCTGAGATAATGCTCCTGAGTGATTTCTCAAATTAGTGTATTTTGGTTTTGTTGATTATCTGCACTGCTTTTCCTAATCTCCAGCTTCTGTAAGAAGCAGGAAGTCTATTGTGTTACTATCCAGTTTACCTAATATAACTTTCCTTGGCTCAGCAACTAGTAGCTTAGGCCACTGCAAGTGCAATAAGGGATCAGAGGTACCAGTCAGTTAAAGTCTTCAAACATTTTTGTTGGAATAAAATTGCAAACCTTTATCTCACCAGAAGGATTTACAGATTACACATGACACTGATAAATAAGAGCATCAGTTTAATGTCTGACAGGCCACCTCTCAGAGGACTAAAATCCTGCGTTTGCAGAGGGATAGAGATGGTTATCAAATGATCGTTCCTGTCTCTTTCTTTTATGAAAACTGCCTATTTTGTGGCCAAGTGCTACAAAAAGCAAAATAATTTGGGAGAGTTATTTTAAAGCAAACACCAAGCTCTCAGAAAATCTGTTTCCCAGTCTCCCAGTATGTACAAGGTTGTTATTAAAGAGGATTATGATCAACTGCTCACCACCTCCATCAAAAGGACAAGAAGAAATCAGCTTACACTGAGGTAAAGCAGATTTAGGCTAAGCAATAGAGAAAACTTCCTAATGATGGGAATCATGCAGCACTGGAAGACATAACCCAGGGATGTTTTGTTCAGCTTTTCAAAGAGAAGATTAAGGAAAGATCCAGCACTGATGGTTCAGAAATGTTCAGCCCTGCCTCATGCATGAGGCAGTAAGGGTTGGGAGGGCGTTCCTTCCAGCTGTGAATTCTTGTGACTTTGGGATGCACTAATCTAATGTAGTGAGAGGCTTTTCAGGTAGCATAGTGTTGCAGAGGGATTCATAGGGCATAATGAAGTCTTTCAGCCATTTTGCCCTTTTCAGCAGCCAAAATTTCACCTGATGGACCTCTAGCAAAAAGTGCCATCCCTGCATGCATACAACTGTTTGTCCAGGATATTGGAGATCTGGGCGCCACCTCGTCTCTGCTGGGGCAACAGAGGAGGCAGGACTCAGGTAACCTGAACCAGGAAGGTCCAGTGTCTTTGGGAAACCCCAGGATGTCCAACCCATCCATATGGGGTTTTGTGTCATCTCTACCAGCTATACATGGATGACTTGGATGCCTAGGGTGTTTCACATTTAGACAACTGAATCACAGCCTGGCCAGATCCAGCTTGTCTCTACAGCTGGGAGTCTCACCCTCACCTCTATGCAGCTGCTGTTTGAAAACATGCAACCAACTCCCAACATGTCCTTTTCCCAAATCCAAAACTGCTGACCCTGAAAGGGTTTTTAAAAAGGGCTCTGGGTTATTTTTCCAAATACCTTCACTGTTACTCAAACCTCCTGTAAATTACCTGCAGCAAAACAGAGCAAACGTTGCATCCCAAGGAGTCTCTCAGCTGAGAGAGGAGTCATGGCCAGAACGACCACACACCACATGGAACGATGTCCCTTCCATTTCCTAGGACCTTGAGTTGATACGATAGGATCTGAAAGGCAGATCTGCTCAGCTCTTGTTGGCACCTTGGCCCTGCAAAGATCTTTGTGCTTTAAATTACCACCACAGCAATCCTCACCATAGCTGACCAGCCACTGAGAACACAGAAAACCGTGGCCAGCCATAGCACAGGACAGAACACGACCTGCTTATCATGGTAATGGGCTGAAACCACGCTATGTGTGACTTGTCATTTGATGCACAGACTGTAAAAGTTGTGACTGGACAACCTTCTCTCACCTTCATGTCCCACCTAGGGGAGAAACTTGACAAAACACTGGAAAATGTGACAGCGAAGCTCTGTGAATGAGCAGAGGGATCCCAGGATCTGTTAGTTTCTGAATTTATTTAGAATGATTTTTTTTAACTGCCTAATTTCAGTTTGATGGGTCCCTCTGAGCACGAAGCAGGTCACATAGCTAAACTAAGCACGAGCTTGTCTTCTTTATGAACTGCTTCTGAGTCATGTTTGTGCTCAAAGGGAATAGTGTCATGCATTAATTGAGTCTCACTGGTTTAATTTCCAATTGACAAGTAAATAGTTCTGGTTCCTACAAAATTACACAACAGAAAAAACTCTCAATAATGCTCTAGAGAAAGTCTTCTCAAATACATGTTGGGGTTTTCTGTCTTTCCAGATCAGCACAAACTGCAAATGTGGTCAATATTGCATCATTCGGTTTCAATGAATATTGTTATAGTTTGCTGTATTAATCTGATTATACAGAATTTTGGCTCTTATTTACTGTTAAATTTACTTATTCAATACAGCTGCATGTTAAACACTAATAAAGTTGCTAACCATTCCAGTAAATCTGCCTTCATCCCAAAGCAAATTTATTCAGTCTGCCAAACTGCTGGGTGAGGGACCTGAAAGAAAAGCAGTATGGACACAGTTTAAGGGTCAGCCTTTCCCAGCTGTTTACAAATGCAGAAGGGAATTTAGGCATGTTGATTTCTCCACAGGGAACAAAAAAGTTGGAGTGCTTACTTTTCTGATTATAAAAATTACAGAAAAATCAGCCTCTCCTTTTGCCAGTTCTGAGATTCTCCTAGGGTGGAAGAATCCTGGTGGGGAAGACAGGAAGTAAAAAGGGATTGTGGCTGGAATCTTTGGTGTATAGATGTCAACCCATCACCTTAACTGGGTAGCCCAAACCAGCCCAGGCCATTTTTGCCACAGCTGCATACTTGCTTCTTGTTAGGAGATTCACATATTTACCCAGAGACTGCATCCTTGGTCAGAAAAACAGTCCATCTAGTCCAGCCTTTAGTGCATCCTAAATAAGAAGGGGTCCTCTGAATAATCATCTATATACCCATAACTAAAACCTATACTGCTGTACAGAGAGATTTAGATCACAGCTACGTAAGAAGCCTTAATCCTGGCATCTCCTATCTTTGAAGCTGGAAAGTTTTTTCAGTCTTTTTTTAGATCCTATATTAATATTAATATGCCAATTAATTGTGTAACATGATGAGTAGCATTTGCAGTATCTCTTTGTGATCTAGAAAAGAGGTAAGGGAACAACCTTTGAAGGTGATACAAAGTTATTTAGGTTAGGCAGAGCCAATGGAGAGGAAAGAATCCTTGTCATGTCCAGCATGAGCATGTGGGCACTGGGATGACAAAGCTATGTTGGTGCTCATTAATGCAAAATCATGTCCAGCACATGTACTAACCTGAAGCATTCTGAACAGTGTTTGGTCCTAAATCACAGTCAACAAATTCCAGGAAAGACTGGGACATTCCCCTGGAAGCTCAGTGTAAACCAGTAGTCAAATCACAAACAAAATGTTGGGATACCTAAGGAATGGGATGGAATATGCACTCACTATTATGACATTACAGTGTCATCAAGGTTTAGTGATTCAGCTGGAGTATTGCATTTGGCTATGGTCAGCCTGACACTCTACTGAGACCTACTCAGAAGAGGTAATTTAGCTTAAAGAGCTTACTCTCCCTATGATTCCTCTGCAGACAACAGCAAGCTTAGGGCTCTCTCCTAGGAGGCATTTCAAGCATCTTGCAGTAGATTACTCTTCTCCACCATCCTTCAGAATAACCTGGTTTTCTGCATTGAAACAGAGGTTAATGCTAGCCCTTTCTCTATCAAGACACACAGAAATGTAAGGTATGGTTAATGAAAACTGCTAGGGAAGTTGGGAACAAAACCAGATTAAGACTGAAGAAGCTGTTTGATTTATGGAGGGAGCAGTCAGAAGTGTACAAGCTAAGGAAGCCATGAGCAGGTAGACCTGTCACTCCTCCGGATTGTTTCACATGAACAGCAAAACCCATTCTTGACATTGAGAGGCAGGGGATGAGAAAGGAGGGCTGTTCCACTCAGAGAGGGCCTGAAGCTTCATTGCCTCAGCTGCCTTGCAGGATTAAAAAAATGCCATCCACTCCCCAACTAATGAGACTACCAACAGTTATGGGAGCCAGGGTTAACAGGAGAGCAGCCTCAGGGCTGGGGTAGCAGTGCTTCAGATTAGGACTTAACTTAATGTAGAAGCTGAAGTCTCATATTTGCCCTTTTCAATGAACGAGCAGTTTATTCACTGGTTACCCACTCACACAGCTTCTGCATTTCTCTCTAAGGTGTCTGGCACAGCTACCCCCAGAGACAAAATATCCTACCCACTGGATTGGTCCTTCATTGAGTATACCAAGTTACACAGCTGCTAGCTGTGCAAAAGAAGACAAGACCACAGGGACAAGCCTGAACATGCACCTCAGAGCAAATGATAAGCCAGATGGCCCTGAGTGAAAACCCTCACTTTTCCAGTGGGGTTCCTGCCAGGCCGTTACTCCAGATACACATCACAATATGGCTGAAAAACAGTAATGAAAGAGGCTGCACAAACTCGTTGTAAATGTCCCACTGACCTTGAGGTGGATCAGTTGTACCTAAGCCATACCTAGCAGAACTCTATCTAACCTTTTGTTACAAGAACTGGAAGATGAGGATGCTCTGCTTAGCAGGGGCATATCACTCTTCTTCACCATCCTCAGCACTAAAGCATTTTCCTAGTGTAACTGGATTTCTTTTTATCATGTCTTACCCACTATGTCCATTAAGCATGTATAAAGAATCATAGCTCCAGAGAAATACTTTGAACCTTGGGCTTTCTTACATGTAGCATCTTTCCCCACATTCAGTGGTCTCCTTCAGCCATTGGTGCAAGCATCCGGGTTGCTGAAGCACAGTGAGATGCTGTCAGCACTGGGAAGGTTTGCTCCCCTCTTACTTGCAAGGCTTTTGGGGATCTTTTCCTTGGCCACACCTTTTCCTGCTCTTCAGCTCAGAAGCATAGGATGCTCACAGCTATGCAGCAAAATGCCCCACTAACAAAAAACCCCACTCCCTGTGTCCTCCCTTCCTCACTGTGCATCCTCTTTTAAAAAGGGCCACAATGCTCCCAGGTGTGAGAGCACAGCGAGAGCACACCCACCACTCATGTCTCTCTCACAGCTGCCTTCTGCTCAGGTGCTCCCTGCATTTTACAGTCTGCTTCATAAGCACTGGCAGCAGGAACCACATGAGATCTCACATTCTGCCTCTGTTTGAAAGCCCCCTCCACGTGTACTTGTGGTGGGCCTGTCCAGTTCCTCCCTGACTCTCAGCACAGATGTACACACACACAACCCTGTGTGTAACCCATATTGCTCCTCTTGTATCTACAATCATAGAATCATAGAATAGTTAGGGTTGGAAAGGACCTTAAGATCATCTAGTTCCAACCACCCTACCAGTTTCCCCATTATACAAGGAAATTTGGTGGATTTAGAAAATGGCAAATCATATCAAGCTGCATCTCATTTTTGAATTTCATGGAACTATAAATCACCTGATTGGTTATTTTAGTCTTTTTCTCAGGAATTACAAATATGGTGATTATTCCTAATTCCCCGGCTCCACAATTCACTGCCCCTACTTTTAACAAAAGCATTTTGTTTGTCTTTTTCTGGTCTTCTTTAAAAAAGGCAATAAGCTTTCTGAGCATCATCTCCCAATTTTCCTACCCATGGAGTAATTCTTCCTCTGGTTTCCCTTTTCATTGCTATCCAAAATGCCTTTAAAATGCCCTATTAGTATAAGCAAAGAATAGAAATATTTTATTTCATGCTTTAAACTTCCTGATTTTGTCTCTGTATGCTCACACTGAGGTTTTTTTAAACATTCATTTTTAGATATTTGACCTAGTTTATATGTTCTGCACACTCCCTTCTTGCACTTGAGATTATTGAAGAGCTTGTGATTTCACAGATAGCTCTTACTGCATTTTCTATCCTTTCTATACACCAAAATATTTTCTGATTTTGTTCCTACTGTATTTTTGTTTTGGTTCGATTTTGTTTGTTTGTGGAGGTTTTGTTTTGGTTTGGTTTGGGTTGGTTTGGGTTTTGGTTTTGGTTTGGTTTGTTTTTTTATTTCTTTCATGAACCATCATCTCTTTCTGGAGCTCTTTTCTTCCACAGATTTGATTCCCAGAGATTCAGAGCAGCCCTGCAGAGAAGGACTTGGGGGTGTTGGTTGATGAGAAAATGAACATGAGATGGCGTCAGTCTGCACTCGCAGCCCAGAAAGCCAACCGTATCCTGGGCTGCATCAAAATGAGTGTGATCAGCAGGACAAAGGGGGTGATCCTGCCCCTCTACTCTGCTCTCGTGAGACCTCACTTGGAGTATTGTGTGCAGTTCTGGTGTCCTCAACATA
>WYDI02003658.1:0-17075 GCA_009867235.2 Psittacus erithacus
AGCACCCTCACAGGGAAGAGCTTCTGCCTTAGATCTAACCTGAACTTGCCCTGTTTCAGTTTGAACCCATCACCCCTAGTCCTATCGCTACACTCCCCTTATCTAGCACCCTTCTAAAAGCAATAAGGTTGTATTTTTATTGTGTCAGCACTGCCTTAAACAACAGGCAAGTGTTATTCAAATACAATGCTCCAGCAATGCAGCCGCATGAATTTACCCAGGATCTGGCTCAGCACCTCAGAGGAGGATTTTGCCTGCCTGTTCTTGTGTGGTGCCTCACAGAAAACAAATGGTCCATCTGGGAGCCACACTGAGGTTTGCTGTCCTGAGTAGGTGCCATCCAGCACTGCACCCGCACAGCACCCTGTCCTCCTCTCTACCATTCAGCTGCAGAAGCTTCAAGTTGGAAACCTGAAGCTCCTGGGCCAGCCAGTTTTACACAGCTCTTCCTTCACCATCCATCCATGTGGGGAAGCAATGAAAGCTCGCAGGCTGCCTCCTCCTCCAAACATCTCAAACTTTCACTTATCTTCACTTGGAACAACTTGTCTGACCGGAGCGGGAGTCCAGGCGGTCCTAATTTGTCCATTTGCCGGAACACTTTGTAAGCAGTCAGCCTCTTATCTTTTGTGTGAGGAGGGGGGAAAAAAAAATGACCTTATTGCACTGGCAGGTCATGTCATAGGTCATCCTTTCATTCTCCTCACAATCAGCTACATTTGCAATCAAAGAGACAGCACATTTTCCACTAGCAAAACACTCCTTTCAAAAGCAATTGGAATGCTTAGCGTGCACCACATCTGTCCTGAGACCGTGAATTTTTAAGGGGAGAAGAGAATTAGGAAAAGCAAAAGATGCAGTGAGTTTTAATCTGCCTGTTTCACAGAAGGGTATAATACTATATAGCACAATGCGATGCTTTTTCCTATCAAACCTTCTGGAATTTCTTCTTTTTCCCTGTTTTTTTTTCTTTTCATTTCAGCACTGTCAGAGCCATCATGAAGAGTGGGGGTCAAGTTTGTTTGCTTTTTTCCTTGTAATTTAAGCATTCCGTCCTGTCAGGGTTCACTTTTCCAATGACCTCTGAATTCATTTAAAATTGCCTAAAAGAACCCAAGTGCATACAAGTGTGGGAACTCATCTGTTTGTCATCTCCACTCAGAGCAGACCTGCAGCACAGCTTGCCATTGAGTCCAAGTAAAAAGGGCGAGTGTATCCGTGCTGGCAGTGAAGGCTCGCAGGTTCTCTGAGCTGTATAAAGTTTGGTTGTTAGGCTTGATATTAACAATGAATCTGAAAGCAGCCTTTTTTATGACCCAGAGTTTCTTAAAAGAGAAGCACCTTTCGGTGCCTTCAGTTTTAGATGTTTGAGTGGAGACATCGTGCAGACGGTTGCTGTAAAGCCGAGGTGATCCCTGTGTACACTTGAAAATCCTACGTGTGCTTTTGGTTTAGGAAATACACCTGCATTACTTTACATGGAGAATACAGCAAGACCCAAACTAGCAAAAGATGTGTCGCTAATTATTTTCTTCTGGCATTTTCTTTAAGCTCTTTTTAAAACACGTGATTTCTTCCTTTTATTTCTGCCTGGTGAAGGTTTGCATGGTTTTATTCCTGTGGTCTGTGAGATTGGATGCTAGCGGTCTGTTTCTCTGGTATCTTTTCAGCTAGCTTGAATCGAAAACCTGTACTTTGTCTTTATTATCATTTATTAATGATCTGACAGTGTTTTTAGAACATTTGGGTCTGGTTTGGTCTGTTTGTAAGCCTGCATATATGGTGAATTTATTAATGGAAAAATAGTAGAAGTAAACTAAGTAGTAAAATCCTCATATGTTAAGCAGCTGGTTTAAATATGAATCTAGTGTGTATGTAGCATATAAAACCTTCAAAAAGAGCTCCATGGAATGCTGGAATTCAGTTTTACTCCATTTAGTTTACAGTGTTGGTTTGCAGAGATTATACAGAAGTTTTGAGGGAAATTAGGTAAGCACCGGACTTAGGGCACATTATTTACAGCAAAATATTTATCTGATGAACTTAGCTCCTCTTCTACACATGAACTACTTGCAAACAAATTGATATTTCATAAAATGACTTTGCTATTCAAGCACAGCCAGACCCATTGAAGTCTCTGAATGACTCGTGTTCAGTCCAATGGGCTTTGAACCAGGAAGCCGTTCAAGCTCTCACTGAAGGTAGCAGGAGATGGACTGGCTCCTCAGTGAGTATATCTCAACCTCTGCATGCTTTTGCAAACCATTTGATTGCTGTTTAATTGAGTGATTTTCAAATACTTTCAACTTCTGCAACCTCTAGCATTCATCTAGGGAAGGTTTGGCATTTTTCATTTAAGCCTGTGGACGATTTCTTCTTGCTTGCTTTGTCACAGACTTAGAGAGTAGAAATAGTACACAGACTTCTGTAGGTCTGCAGATCACAAGGTAAGAAAATCCCCAAACCGCATCACTTTGTCATGGAGTAATTTGCTACTCATGAGAAAGGAGCAGTCACTCACTCACACAGACCTCACTTCTCAAAGCCTCCCAAAACATTTCTTGGAAAACACCCTCAGTCCAAATCCTGGTGCAAGTGCATTTCCACGGTGCACCAAACTGAGATGCTTTCTTTCTGGGACTTTCACGTGACTGTTCAGGCACACTGATCAGTCTCATAAAGCTCTGCCATATGCTGGCCAGTATTTCCTCATTTCCTTATTTTTTATGTATTGTTTTGTATGCTTGACAAACAAGCAATCAGATAAAAAAAAACCTAATAGCCTTTGACCCTATTTTCAGACTGACAGCTGGTAGTTTCGTATTTATTTAGACAGATCCTATAGGGAACAATCCTCCCTGGTGCTCATTACTCAGTGGACTGACATTTGCACCCACTTTGGAAAGCTTTAAGATCACTGATCCATGCTAAAGCAGTACATTCCAGCAAACTCTTGTGCCAAGGGGCATTAGTTCTAACACGTATCACCTTTCAGGACAAGGAAAGAAATGAAATGTTATTATCTGACATCAGCACATCTTCTTTGCCTTTGGCCATTGTTTCAACAAGCAGATTCAATTAACTTCTTAATTTCCTTGTCAACTCTTTAGATTTCTCAGAAACAGGGCACACTAGGAACAAGCCCAATGAGATTTTCATCTTCTTGCAACCTACTCAGCTCTTCATGTGTTTAGTTGAAAGTGTAGCCACCAAACACCTAAGGGTGACAAGTGAAATGGAGAAAAAGAGATTACGCACCTCTTACTTCTATAAAACACCTGATTTATGGATTTATTTGACATTTGTTTTCGGGTTTTCTTTTGGCCATCTAAGAAAATGAGAATAATCCAGCTTCATCTGTGAGGGGTTTTCTGGAAAACTTATTTGGTCTCAGTTGAATTTCATTTCCATTTTCCAGATCCTCAGACTTACAGGCTAGAATTCTGCACAGGTATATTTTATGGAAAAGATACTGAAAAAAACAAACAGCATGAAAGTATTTAACACAATAGCTACAATTAAATTCTCCCCATGGACCAGCCTACATTAGTTCAGTTATTTATGTCTTTGACTCCAGTGCCACAAATAACCACTCAGCTCTTTTCAGTCAGGGCCTAATAGAGAAAACCTGAAACAATAAGTGAAACCAAACAACAGGAAATAGAATGATCTAGATACTCTGAGCTTTTCTGGCCCATCATTAACAAATACTAAAAGACACTTGCTCCCTAACCTGTACCTCTGCATCATCTACATTTTTCGCTTGTAAACTTTAATTGCTCTACAAATAGCTTCCTGGTGTAGTTTGCGCTTGATGTGACATGAACTTATTCATTTGATTGACTTTCAGCAGGAATGGCAAACTACACAATGAGATGATTTTATTTGATAGTTAAAGAAGTAATTTCTTTCATTAGCTTGTCTCATCATCGCTCTTATAAAAGTTGTTGATCTTTACTGGAAATCATCCTACAGCAGAAGACAAACCCACATCTACACTGTTGTTACTTAGAGTCACTTTTTGTTTCTGTCCTAGTCATTGTGAGACTTCTTTCTTCTGCTGCCTTGTATAGATATGAAGATGATTATAATCTCTCTTTATTTCTGTCTTTCTATGGGTTTACCTCTACCTTGAAATCCAGTGCCTAAAACTTGGAACAGAACTTCCCTTACAGTTTTGACAGCATTAGTCAGAAGGATTGTGACTTGTTTCCAACAAAAGGGTTTATACAATGCATTATGACGTTTTCCTCTTTTTATTTAAAGACAATGCATGGTATCATACCTAGTTTGTAAACCACTCCTATTCCCAAAGCCTTTTCTGCAGAAGGACATTACCAGTTCTGAATTTATGCAAATGGTTATTCCTGACTGTTCAGAGCCTTGCCATTGTGCATATTAAATCACATTCTACTATTTTATGTGTTGGCTGGGGGTTTTTTATGATTAAATTCTACTACTAGGTTTTCAGACCATTTGACCCCTTCCTCTGTCATTCTGAAGCCTAGTCTTCTTCTCCACTGTGCCTGAAGCCCCTCTAAGCTTTCCCATTGCTTGAAAATGTAAGAAGCAATTTTACTAATGGAAATATTAAACTGGCCCAGGAGGGATGCCTAAGAAATGCCACATTATACAGCCTTGTGGTCTGACAGTCAGCCTTTGCTCATTTCTTTTTAAGTATGTTTTTTCAGCAGATTCTGCACAATGGTTTTGAATCTTAAAGGCATCTGTCTTGGATCAACTCTTATTTTGTTTCCCTAATTTGCTTATGGTAATGTCACCTGAGACAATATAAAAAACCTTCTGAGGTTGAGTTATAGCATCTGATGCTGCTTCTCTGCCCGCAAAATTTCTTGCCTTACTAGAGAGGAAATAAGGATTGTTTGACATGAATTGTTCTCAACTAATTCATGTTGGCAGCTACAAGCAAGGCTAAACTCTATAGCAGTTTTACGGGGGAAATATTTTGCACACAGAGGAGCTATTATCTGCTATATGTGTTCCTGAAACTCTCATTAATTGCAATAACAATCACACTGACAATGTTGCCAGCTCTCAGGATTTTATTGTGAGTCTCTCAAGTAGATCCTTAGTTCCTGTACTCAAATGATTATCTGGGAATCCCAGACTTCTTGTTTTGGAAGGCTGCATTTCTAGCCTTACAAGTGGACAAGTACTTGATAATGTGACCTCAAATGGATTTTAAAGGCAGGAGACAAAGAGCAAGAAGTCAATGATAACTGAGTGTTTTCAAATGTCATGATTTTCAGAGATCTGAGATGTTTCTAAGCACGACAGTAGGGATGGCAGCAGTGACATCAATTGAAAGGGCAACGCTACAGAAAACTATATCCCCCTTTCTTAGCATTCTGCATGAATGTTCTATGAACATTTTTTAAATTTTAAAGCATGTTCAAGGTTTTTAAACCATGTTTAAGGTTTTTAAAGCATGTTTGGTTTTGATGGGGCCCTGGGTACTAGTATGGGTGTCCATTAGGAGCCTGGCAAATAGAAATAGCTGCTTGAGAAGACTGAATTTTCATGCAGGCAGGCTGAGACAGTGTGGTGGCACCAGAAACTGGGAGACCCAAGTCCTGGCTAGGTTATGCTTGTTATTCTGTTTCATCTTTCTTATTTGGGGTTAAATTGTTCAATGTCCCTGTGCAGATGTGTGGGAAGGGCACTAAGCACTCCCGTATTCAAGGGGGCTTCACTCAGATAATAGGCAAGGATTCTCTGAAGGAGATCAGTCTGATTCTTCCACAGCAGTATAGCTGGGCGAGTGTGCTGGAGGCCCCTGGGGCAAAACAGCATGGTGCAGGCTGTGCATGTAGCTGGAAATGGGGTGTAGAAAGGAGGGAGGGGAGATACTGGGCTTTAGTATTTCATCTGGGATCTAAAGAGAAGCAGAGCTCCTAGGCTTTTGTAGGAATTTGGGGGGACAAAAATAAATCTTAGCAGTCAAGAATGCACTGGAAGAGCATCCTCATCAGAGCGGCAATCCTGAATTACACTAATAACCAGCTCTCTTTCTCACAAGCATCAGCAAAGTAGAGACCATGAGATCTCTCCCCTGTAAACCTTTGATTCATCTGCATTACATTTATCCATGAAGTCTGGTTATAGTCCTAGGTAGCCCATATTATTTTACATCAACAAAAAGAACTTTAAAATGGCCTTAGAGTATGCCATAATGATGCATTTTATATCTTTATTCATTGATCCCTGTGCGTGAAGTTTTGTTGTAGTGTGTTTAGTGATATGGGAGATATAAAGAGGCAAGAGACACTGCAAATCTCAGTGGTTCATTAGTCCTGCACTTTATCATGCTTTAAAACTTCTCCTTCTCCAGACCACAAAATAGCTTTCCCCTCTATCATGTGTATTAAGTGTGAATCCACAGAGGGAACTTTTAAATGCTGCTTCTCCAGGAATAACAATTCCTCTATATCTCTTCTGGTATAATTTATTATTCCAGAGGAATTTCCCTGTGTAAATGCCTAGCCCTGAATACAATCACTTTTATCCAGAATCCAGTGCTTGTATGTAAGTAATTTTGGCTCAGCTCTAAGGGCATAGTAAATGGAATAGCTTCAAAAAGTCATGTGCTCTGCTTCCCATTGTAAAGGCACATCTCCCTCATTAGTAGGTAAAGCAGACTATTACCAGAAATACCAGGGCATTTCCAGGAAATCCTTAATGAAGCAGTATAGATGGGCATCTCCTCCTGAGAGATACACATGGAACGCCACCAAAAGAAAGGAATTATAATAAATCCTTAAAAAGATGCAAAAAAATCACTGAGGGCTTGGTGCCATTCCTCTCAGAGGGAGGCCTTCCCTCTCCTGGTGGAAAGAGGCCAGAGACTGAGTTGGGAAGAAAAGAATATGAAATAATATTTTTCCTAGCATGGTTCCAGTACCTGGATGATGATCTGATGGCTTGGATGGGAGTTCATCCAGGTTTTTAACTGGACTGGCTTTTCTGATGGCTTGGATGGGAGTTCATCCAGGTTTTTAACTGGACTGACTTTGCTGATGGCTTGGATGGGAGTTCATCCAGGTTTTTAACTGGACTGACTTTGCTGATGGCTTGGATGGGAGTTCATCCAGGTTTTTAACCAGAGTGATTTTTTTCTTAATAGAAAAAGTAGATTTGTTTGCCAGCAGGGGACAAATTTTCATGCTGTCAAATTAAGCTGCTCCTCACACCTAGTTTTCATTTGAGTCTACACCACCAATTTAGTCTCGATGAGATGGGCCCATAAATCTCAGCCAGAAGAATTATATGACCTATTTATTTTCCTTCTGCTGCAGCCATTGCCATCCTCTGCTATACTATTCCAATGACAGAAACTTGTGATCTACTGCACTGACAAAGTATTCTGGTCATTCAAAACCTAAACCCAAGGGCTCAGGTACGAGAGCCCTGACTACCTATGGAAGTGTGTGACTTCTTCAGCTCTTGCCCCTTCTGAGGCTCAGAAGATGAGGCACTGACAGGCTGTGAACAGGCTTCTGATGCTGCTTACCCTCTGGTGGTGTTGAAATGCTGGTCTGCTGTGGCACCTCCCAGGGGAGCACTGCTTCTGAGGGGTGAAAACTGACCCAGAAACCTCTCCTTCATCCTTCTGTGCCTCTTTAGTCTGTGGCATCTCTTCATGGACCTGCTTGTGGCCATGAAAGTATTCTCACCGGGTTGGGCACAGCTGATCAGTGGAGCTGATCTGTCCGTGAAAGGTGAAATAGAGCTTTGTGTGAACAGTGGTCAATAAATGGAGGTTGCAACAAGTGGAGGTTGCATCTGCAAGACTGGCCCTTGGAGTGCTAACCTGGAGGAGCTCCTGCTGTTTGCTTCTGAGGCCCACATTTTGACAGAATCATCAAGTGACAGGCTGAATACCTGTTCACAACACCATCAAAACAGGAAGGTCTGAAGAGGGTTTTAGCCACCTGAACACGTTTTATATCCCTCATTTGCTTTGAGCAATTGCCTTATTATCCTCCAAGGTGCTGCATGTTTTATCCCCAAGCAGCACACCCCAATTCACGTGCCCAGGTAGGCTTGCATCTTGTTTTCCAGAGCTGTTAAGTTTGGTGTTCATGAGCACTGCACTAACCTTGCCTTCCTCAGGAATTATTTACCAGTTCGTTGCTGCTCTGTGACTTTCACTAAACTACATGCCTTGTATCAGTCCCCTGTTTTACCTTTCAGCACGGAGGAACAGTTACTGCTGGACTCAGGAGGCATTTATCAAAGAGCTGACTGCTGATGTACTACAAAGGGTTGCTGAATTCCTCTAGGAACTGCCTTTTGACCTGTTGCTATAAATTTAGCACTGTAGAATGGGCAGACTCCAACAGCTTTTTGTAACCTGGTACTGCAAAAAGACACCCTGACCTCAAAGGACCTAAATACTTAAAGGCAAGAAGCCATGCAGTTGCTTTAGTGTTAGGCTAAAACGCAGAATTAAAATGTTGACTCTCGCAGGTATACAGTGAGACGCATTCATCGTCTCCTTTTTCATTAAAAGTCAGTCTAGAATTATAGATCTTTAGATATTTTTATGGGGTTTGTGCCTGTGGAGCCCTATGGATTAACCACATGCTGCATGGCTCAACATCAGTGCATGGTTTTCCTCTGAATAATGAAGCACAAGTGCATTCAGCTACCTGATTTTCGCTGTTTTCAGTATGCTTGTGTTCCAGACTCTGAACAGTATTAAAGACACAGCTGCATGCCTGAGAATAGTTGAAGTCTGTATGGAAAAGCGGCTGCTTGTGCCCTCCAATTTTGCCACACAAACAATCTGGGTACAGGCGAGGAATCTCTGAATTAGTGGCACAGAGTGGGTACGAATGCCAACACTTGCATACAGAGGGATGCACACAGAGCATTCCTGGGAATTCAGGCGTCTGAACATGCAAAGTAAAGGCAGAAGCTGCCTTTGCATCACACTGCAGATGTCAGCAGAGAGTCTGGGACACTGTGGAACAACCTGGTGTACGTATCAGTGTTGAAAGCCATTTGAACATTATGTAAAGAGTGATTTGTAACCGAGAAAAGCAGACATATGCCTGTTCTTCACCCAGTCTCTCTCCCTCCCTGCCCCACCATCCCATGGAATATTGCAGAGGGTGTTTCTGCAGTTATCCTGATGTTCTCTCATGGAGCTTGGATGATCTCATGATCTATACAGCCTCGCTGCTGGGGCGGGAGAATTGAAATGAATTTTATAAGTCCTATTGGGAAGGGGAGAGCTGGTTCAGCTTTTGTATATGGGGCAAGTGGCCAGACAGGGCAGACTGATGATACAAAAGGAGTGATAATGGAGAAAGCAAGCAGCTGGGGACACAGGGAAGCCCAAGACACCAAAGAAGCTGTAGCTACAGGAAAAAAAGAGGAAAAAAATCAGTAGGGAGCGAAATGTGAGGAGTCTGAGTGGAGAGAAGAACTGAGGAGGACAAACCAGCAGAGACGTATAAAAGATGCAGCAAACAGAGCATGTGAATAGAGGGATTAAACAAGAAGACTATTTCACATCTGCTCATGGGGTTCAGATGACAGTTCCTGCCTGAATTCATGGTCTGTGTGTGAACACGCAGGCTCCCCGGGTGACTCTGAAAATCTCAGCCAGGAAACCCAGCCAGCCAGAAGCAGTCCCTCAGGCAGGAAGCATTACCTCTAGAAAAGCCAGTTCAGGAGCTGAACCGCATCAACTGGCCAGTTTTAATGGATTTTTTATTGGAAAAAAATGAGGCTAGGAAAAGAGAAATGGCTGCTGCTCGCCTAATAGGAGCATTGCAGACTGTGTGCATGCTCTTGTATTTTCCACTGGAGGAATTCAAAGCCTTTCCTCATTTCCCATTGCCTTTTGGGGCTTGTATTCTACACTGAACTCAGCTTCTTCTCTTGGCATCTCCTTCTGCTTGCATTTGGTTTTCTTCTGTGCCTCCATTGCACAAGAAAAGGAGGGTGCTGAGTGCTGGGAAAGAGCCTGCTGCCTGTGTCTTCCTGCTTGCCCTTTTCCAGGGGACTCTGCAAGGGGAGCCGGGAGGTTGGCTCCTTGCTGCAGGAGCTTGTCATCTGCTGTGACCTGAGCTCCCTCAGGTTTCTGTGCTGTGTTACAGAATCCCACACTGGTTTGGGTTGGAAGGGAACTTAAAACTCATCCAGTTCCAACCCCTGCCACAGGCAGGGACACCTTCCACTAGAGCAGCTTGCTCTGCACCTCTCCCCCATCATGGAATCAGCTCTTACCATCACGTTTATAAGATGCTGACACACAGCAGTTTTCTGACTGCTCCTCAGCATACCCCTTCTTCCCATAATAATACAATTCCCACCTAATCTAAGGTAAAACTTTGGTTTGTGGATTTACACACCTGCACTTCTGCTTCTGCTCTGTACATCCAAATGAGGGGTAGGATAGGGAATGATCTGCAAACTTCCCACAAAGAACAAGCAACAGAGCTCATCGGCTGGAGCTTTAAAGGCAGCATGTTTAACACACATGGCTAAACTGAAACGTGCGCTAGCTGATGGTTGAAATCACACTGTGTTTCCATAAACACACAGTTCTGGAGCTTCTCTTCATTCCTGCCTTGCTGCTTTGCACATTATCATTTAATCCCCAAATCCAGAACTGGGCTCTCTCTCCACACAGTAAGTAAAAATCTGTTTTTTTCGTGTTTCTCTAATTTGTATTATTTGTAATAACAAAGTCTGCTGAGCTGGTGGGGAAGTCAAATGACAGAGCCTTCACCTATTATGCCACGTTTTTTATCAATTACCTTGCTGAATATTCCACATGAAACCAGTGTTTGCATTGGCCACAATCCGGGCTGTGCTTGAAGAAGCATTTTAGTGAAATGAGGGTTAGGAAAGCTTTGGAATATAAGCCAAAAATAGATTTTTGTGCTTAAGTAAAATCCTCTCCTTAGCCTGGCGCATTCATAGTGTACCGTTAAGCTGTTATTTCAAAGACTGTCCTATTTTCAGACTTTCAGCATCTGTAAAAAAATTAATAATGATAAAGAGGGAATTCATATTTTCAGGCTTTTCAAAAGGCCATTGTGTAAAGTCACCAGCTCTTACAATAGGCATCTGTCTGGAAAATACCCCTCAAACCTTCACGTGAAGCGGTGCTGTGTTCATTAAACACCCTTCTTTTGTAGTCCCCTCTGGTCAGAGAGAAAATGCTTCTGAAGAGCCTTCCCAAGTACATTTCTGAAACCACATGTGCTAAGGAGAGCCTACCTGGATGCTCACAAGCTACAACAGACACAGCATTTACTGATGGCTGCATCAAGAGCTGAGCAGACTTATTTTGCATGAGTAAATTTCACATGAGATGAGATGAAGGATGGGAAGTGAATTACCTAACAGGCTGTAACTCATGCTATGTATCCACATGCATTTCACATGTGGATAAATCCCCATATACCCATGTAAGTCCCAAGCTAAGTACTACTGGGCACCATAGGACTGCTGGAGCCTTTTGTGCTTTCTTTCCTTTTTAGGACATACTAGAGCTGTATAATTAAATGGAGATTATTGGCAACCTTATTTAGCAGTCATTATGGAGTCATTAGGGTTCTGCTTGGCCAAGAAGATAAGTCCCCTTCCTCTCTCACACTTAATGCTTCTATCAACAGCTTAGAAAAGTGGTTCACAATGAATTGCTACTTAAGTAGTCCTATCTTCCTCTGCAATCTCCCTCCTGTTGTTCTTCCCTGTGGGCTAGCTCAGAGGGTCAGTATACTTAACTTGCCTGATGTAACACAGACTTTCCGATAGCTTTTGGCACTTTGCAACTGCTGCTGTAAACTGAAACAGAAAAAAAAGGGGGAAAAAAAGGACTCCCAGGGGATGGAGACAGACTCCTCACTGCTGATCCAAACAGGGATGGATGCTTTCCTTGTGCTTTGTTTTGTAAGGAACAGCCTGCGCTGTGTCCAGGGGCTCTCTGTAGGCTCCTCAGACATGCAGCGCTCGCCTTCCTCCACAGCAGATGCCTCACACCACGACATTGCACAAGGGTTGCTCCATGAAGAAGGAGTTATGCTGCCTAACTGCTTTCCATGCTCCGTGGCTTCTCTGGTGACCGCCCTAACACAGGGTTTTTGACGGCTGGATTCCCTCCATACCGCACGGTGGAAGTGGGCATATAGTCTGGTGTCATTACATAGCAGTTAATAATTCTGCAAATACGTGTGTGTGTGTACGTTAGAGCTGGCCTGAAAAGGAAACATCTGTTTTGTGGGAAATTCCAGGTTGTCAACATTTCATTTTGTTCTGGAATGAAACATCAGCGTTTCCAAGTACCCAGCAGAACGGGCCAGCCTGTGGGTGCCTTCCTGCAGCTTTTAGCTGCTGGCCAGGCAGGCAGCACCCAGGCACCAAGAACATGGGATTCGAGCATCCCAGGAAGGGGCAGGGGGCCACCAGCTGGTCAGGCTGCCCTGGGACTTAAATGAAAGCAGCATGTTGCTTTGACAGGCAAACAGCTCTGTGTTCTCAAGGCACATCATGACCATGTTTTGTTTTCTTATGTTCTAACTTGAAATTTCCTTTTAAACCAGGTTTTCCTTTTCAGTTGATTATCTGATAAAATCCAAATCTGAGAAGCCAGAGAAACAATGAGAGGCAGAAGGAGAGAACATGCAAATATTCACCACAGAAGTGGTGGCATTTTCTGCTTTTCCAGGACAAAACCTTCTTTCAGTGTCCTGTGCCCCCAGCTGAGGGATGTGGCACAAAAGCATTCAGCAGTTCCTGGAGAAGTCCTTTACAATAGGAAATAGAAAAGCAAAGAGTTGATTCTATGATTCTATAATTTAATTTTGTAGGCTTAATTGCTTCACTCCATCACTTTCTCTTTAATGTGTACCTGTTTGGAGGTGAAGGGTACAAAGTACATTATACATCGGCATGGAGCCAGCATGGGCTAATCCTGTGAGGCTCAGAAGTTTGCAGGACTAAGGCTTCCTGGTCAGAGGTGGAGGAACACATTTCCACCTTAAACCAGTAACAGTGATATTAATTCTTACTGTTCATGTCTACACTCATCTCCTGGGTTCACTTTCACATCCTGGCCACGGCTGAATTGTGTGCCAGGACACAGCCTCAGCTCCCTGTGTCCCCTGGGTACCAGGACCCTGTCTTCACAGCACTGGACCCAGCCACTGATGCTAATGGGACATTTGCTGGGAATTCCAGTGGTACCAGGCCTTCCTTAGAGAGTTCTGAAGTCAGTTTTAATGATGGCAGGATTAGACCACAGAGTTAACAGAAGATGAGAGGGCAAGTGTTGAACATTAGCAAAGCAGTGGAGATGACTGCAATCTGCTGCCCTGGGTAAGCATCTCAAAACAGACCCTTTGTCTAGAAATAGTCCTTCCTCTATTTTAAACGCTTTTTCCTTGCTGCCTCCCACCCCCCGTTGTTTTTTTCCCTTGAAAGAGATGCTATACCTCTCACTAAACTGTTGGACATTTCCTTCTCAGTAGATGTGTATAGGCTGTTGCCTGAAGTATTATTTCCATCATACCTCAGAGATGTTTAACCTCTGAGCAGTGACAAAGCTCTGAGACAGGTGGTAGTATCCTAAAATACATAAAAATTGCATTACATTTCAATAGCAACCTAACACAGACCTTTGACCTTAAGAGGAAAGTTAGGATGAAGAAGGAAGAACTCTGATGCGCAGACCCCTAACTTCTCCATATGTTTTAAATCCTGCAGCCCATCTTGTGAGTCAGTTGATCCCCTGGAGTATGTTCAGGTCTGGTCTGAATTGCAAATGGAGCTCCCCCTGGTAAGGTTATTTTGGAAACAGCAGCTGGGTGAATGGCACGCAGGGATGGACAAAGCCCCAGCGAGGCACGTGTGAAGGCCTGAGCAGAAGTGGCAGGATTTCATAGTCATTACTGCAAACTTTTTCACTATTATGCATGAGCAGTGACAGGCTTGCATTGTTAACCAGAGTAATTAGGATTTAGTTGAGGCATGACAATAACCTGTGCCTCATAAAGGCCTGAAGGCGATCCATTTTCTCCCCTTTCCCTAGGAGTCTCCTATTGTGATTCGTAGATAGCCCAGCAGGAATGCAATCAGGAAATCTCCAGTGAATCAGTGTCCCTAAATCTTCAGGCTTGACAGGTTGAAATCTGACAAGCTATTAGAAGAAACTACTGATCATTAGGCTGTCTAAAATAGACTTAGCTTGTTTCTGTCTGTATTCATTGATTTATCTGCAGAGTGATATTGTTTGAAGCTTAGATTACTCACACTGCCGCCAGCTGACATGGTTTGTATGATAAAATGACAAAGTGTGGCTCTGGCTAAACATACAAGTCTTTCTGTCTTTGCTGCTTTATTGCTTTTGACTCATTCTAGAGTAACAAAAAGCTGCTTCAGAATTATTGTGAGAAACAAACCCAGAGATGTTAAATGTTTAAAACTGAACGTTTTAAAGCAGTTTTTGATTACCCCAAACACTTATATCTCTGACAAACAGGAAGGATAGCATCAGCTTTCCCCAGATCATTTCAGAGCAGTGATTTCTTAGGTAAAATACTTTGGGCTCTGTACGGAGTTCAGAACTAGGCTTATTAGAAAATCTCTGATAAAAGCTCTCCTTTATGCATGGATTTCCCTCTTCCAAGCAATGCTTCAAATTAAAGAAAAAAATAAATGAATTAAAATTTAATTTAAAATGAACTGATTAGGTCCATAGTTTAAAATGAACTGATTAGGTCCATAACACACTCTCTGAGTTGTGAGATTTGCTTCAGAGTTATTCTTATACTCAGCTCCAGCTTTCATGCAGAGAAAAAATCACATCAGTTTGGAAAGTATCAGAAAAGCTATTTTCCTTGAACAGGATTGCATTATTTGTCATTCACAATGACATCTGCTTTCCCAGCCTTCCCAGCTTATTCCTTCTATTTGTAAAGATTACTGGCTTTCTTACGGGATTCATATCTCAGGGTAGAAAATAAAGAACTAATTCAGCTCTTCTTTCCCACTGTCAGGAATGCTGTTATCCTACTCTCTTGAAAAAGAAGCATCTATTGTGTACCATTATGTGTGTAGAACATATATTCATAAGCAACCTTAGACATGCATTTTTATACACTTATACACATAGATATACAATGCATGTGGTACGTTATCTACATCAATTCTTGTGTTTGTGACAGATATGCAATATGTCCTCTAAAAGCAAATATTTTACTTGTTATTTAAAGCAGATAGAAATGCAGAGCAGCAGCTTCATGCATCCTCATTTACATTCACAGATATTAAGGAAAAGAAATTTGGCATGGCACAAGCATAGTCATATTCCTGCAAAAGAATCAAGGGATATTTAAGGATGTGGCAGTCAAGGCCCAGTTTTTATGCAAACATGATATCCTTTGTATTCCATTTTTCTTCTTCACATCTGCATTAATAATATGTGCCCCTTACATTTACATTGTGCCATGTTTCTATTTATCACTTTAAGAAGATCCATGCAAGCAGAAAACCACTGTGACGTTTTCTAAGGTGCTGCCCAGAGGCTGAAGCTGCAGTTAGAACCTATTGAGGCTTAATTTGCAGTTTTCTTACACAGCTTTGCTGAAGGATGTTTACGATACTGCAGCTTGCATGAAAGGTGAAATATATGCAACCAAACCCATGGTTTTATTTAGCCAGGCATCAGAATTCAAGTATGCTTTGAGTATTTTGAAATATAACTTTAAATCCTTTCATAGAGGACAAAGAACCTTGTTCACAAAGAGTTTACAAGGATTCACTGTCATAGAAACATGGATGGACTTGCAGGAGCAACCAAAAATACTCGCTTCTTAAAACATTCTTACAGCATCCCCTATCTCTGGTATGTGAATATATAAAACTAGGTTCTATATCTGTCTCCTTCCCCCACAACCACCCTCACCCTGATGATGCTAATGTAGATTTGTGAGAAGTTATGAAGATAACGCTGATGGAACATTAGTGTCTGAGTTAGAATGTGAATCAGATGGAGAAGGGGTTTTGTGACAGCTTTCCTTAGGCACTTGGATTATTTTGGCTTGTGTTCGGATGTCTATGCGTAGAGAGCATTTAAAACCACTTTTTGGTTCATTAACATGTAAGTGTTTCCCAAAATACTTCTGAAAATAGTTGGGGAATTACATAAAAATGAGGAAATTCTTTGAGAACTGGAAATAGCAGTTAAAGAAGATTTACAAGTAGCAGCATACTTTTCAAAAGAGTAATATGCCAGTCATCAATAGCACTGTAAAAATGGACTCTGAATGGGCCACAGCCAGAAGCAGCTGGCATAGTTAAACAGCACTGTAACAGACGCCATTCAAAATGAAAAGACATCTTCCAAAGTACGGAAACTGAGTCCAAAGAAAGAAAACAGAGGAAGAGTATAATTCCCAGCAAAATATATGTTAAACCACAGCAAAGCAAGCCAAAAATATTAGTGGAAGCAACTTCCAGAAGTAATGAGACCTAACAGTAAAGCCTTTTGTCTATACAGCAGAAACAGCACAGTTGGACAGTTAGCAGGATGAGAAGAAGCAGCAAAGGAAGATAAGGACATTATAGAACAGCTAAATGAATTATTTGTGCTGGTTCCCACTGTAAATGAGGTGGGAGTCTTGAACACTGGAGTCATTCTTTACACAGAATGAGTCTGTGCAAACTCCCAGATTGGAGGGCTGGAGGTTTTAGAGCAAATCTGTACCACAACAAATCAGTAACAATAGATGGTATTCACACAGGAGATTTGGAAGAATCCAAACATGAAATTGTCAGTCAATCAGCTGTCACTGGGATTGATCAAATCAGCACCAGCATCAGGATAACGTGAAAGGTATAGATAACAGGAACAAGAATAAAGCAAAGGTGTTTTCTATAAAGGAGTCTCAAAAGATAATGCCTTTTCACTTGCAGAAGTGATCCCAGACTGGTTTGGGTTGGAAAGGACCTTAAGGTCATCCAGTTCCAACCCCCTGCCATGGGCAGGGACACCTTCCACTGCAGCAGGTTGCTCCAAGCCCCTGTGTCCAACC
>WYDI02003659.1:0-38397 GCA_009867235.2 Psittacus erithacus
AGATGGACTTAGATTGGCAACATAAGGGTAAGTTATTTTTGGCTCGGTGGGCCCATGACACTTCAGGCCATCAGGGCGGAGATGCAACGTAAAGATGGGCTCGTGATCAAGGGGTGGATTTAACAATGGACACTATTGCCCAGGTTATTCATGAGTGTGAAACGTGCTGCACTTGAGCAAGCTAAACGGTTAAAGCCTCTTTGGTATGGAGGATGATGGCTGAAGTACAAATACGAGGAGGCCTGGCAGATTGATTATATCACACTCCCACCAACCCGCCAAGGCAAGTGCCATGTACTTGCTATGGTGGAGGGAACCACCGGATGGCTGGAAATATACGCTGTGCCCCACGCCACTGCCCGGAACACTATCCTGGGCCTTGAGAAACAGATTTTGTGGTGTCACGGCACCTCAGAGAGAATCGAGTCAGACAATGGGACTCATTTCCGGAACAACCTTATAGACATTTGGGCCGAAGAGCATGGCATTGAGTGGGTATATCACATCCCTTACCATACACCAGCCTCTGGAAAAATCGAATGGTACAATGGGCTGTTAAAAACTACACTGAGAGCAATGGGTGGTGGGACTTTCAAGCATTGGGATACACATTTACCAAAAGCCACCTGGTTGGTGAACACCAGAGGATCTGCCAACAGGGCTGGTCCAGCTTAGTCAGAACTTTTACATACTGTAGAAGGGGACAAAGTTCCTGTGGTGCACATAAAGAATTTGCTGGGGAAGACAATCTGGGTTATTCCTGCTTCAAGGAAGGGCAAACCCACTCGTAGGATTGCTTTTGCTCAGGGACCTGGATATATTTGGTGGGTAATGTGGGAAGATGGGGAAGTCCGATGTATACCTCAAGGGGATTTGATTTTAGGGGAAAAGAGCCATTGAGCTCAATTGTATGCTGTTGCCTGCTATGTAGTGCTTTTATAGCCCACCAGCTAGATGTCTTCAGGTCACCAGCAACTGGCCCTGACTTCCCTCCGACCATCATCCCAGCAAAGAATGAACTTTGATGAAACCAGATGAGTTCTGTGGTATAGGAATGATCAGCATTAGCAGGCAGCGATCCAACACTGCACACAGCCTCTCCTGCTCTGAAAGACTCTTACAAGAGATGGAGCCTGACATCATATACCAGATGGACTCAGCAGCTTTATAGGGATTAGTCCATGCACTAAGGAATGATATATCTCTCTCTCTGTGTGGATGTATAGATATATGTGTATATATGAGATAAGAGTGATGGTGTATTGAAAATGTGGGATCTGAGCATGACATGAATGGTATGGAATAAGGGGTGTATACTGTCCTGGGTTCAGCAGTAGCAGTCATTTTTCTCCTTCTTAGTAACTGGTACAGTGCTGTGTTTTTGACTTTCGGCCTGGTAACAGCGCTGGTAACACCGATGTTTTTAGTTGCTGCTCAGTAATGTTTACTCTGATCAAGGACCTTCTGAATCTCATGCCCTGCCAGGGAGGAGGGGAAGCCAGGAGGAAGCAGAGACAGGACCCCAGACCCAAAATAGCCAAAGGGGTATTCCATACCACAGCACGTCATGTCCACTGTATAAACCGGGGCGGTTACCTGGAAGGGTTAGATCACTGCTCTGTCAGGCTGGGTATCAGTCAGCAGGTGGTGAGCGGTTGTATTCTCTTCCTTTGTTATTTCCCTTATCATTATTATTATTGGTGGTAGCAGTAGTGGGTTTGTGTTATGCCATAGTTACTGGCCTGTTCTTATCTCAGCCTATGGGAGTTACATTCTTTCGATTCTCCTTCCCATCACTCCTGGTGCCAGAGGAAGGAAGGTGGGGAGAGTGAGCGAACGGCTGCATGGTTCTGAGTTACCAGCTGGGCTTAAACTATGACACGTGTTAAAAGGTTTTGTTCCAGAAGGTGAAGAACTTACATTATATGTTTGATCTTGCAGGAATTCTTCAGTGGGTGAAGCTGATAGATAACTTTGAGGCTGAGTATGAGTATGTCACCAACGAAGGAACAGTGTTCACATTCAAGACAAACCACCATTCTCCAAATTACCGGTTGATCAACATTGACTTCAGTGACCCAGGGGAATCCAAATGGAAAGTTCTTGTCCCTGAACATGAAAGAGATGTTCTAGGTAAGAGTTCATGTAAAGTGAAAGACATTCTGTTCTTTTTTCAAATTATGCAGTAATTAGTCTATAGAGTAATCTTGTACAGACCTTCTTACTTTTTTCCTGTGTTTAAATTTTGTTCAGGATTCGTGTTTAAAAGATTGCTGAGATTCAAGAGATACAGAATCTATTTCTATCTCTAACGTCCTTTGTGGTCAAAGGGAAGTTGCTTCATCTGTCCTTGTTTTAACTCTGTCTTTGTAGGAAAATACTGTCCTCTCATTTCCTGCTTTGTGTCTATGTACTAAACTTTTACTAGATAGTTGGAGATTACAGCAAGACTTTGGAAGCAGAAAGAAAGAGCAAGCCTGGCAATAGTGCAGCACACTATGAACAGATTTGTTCAGAGTTTGAAACAGGATTTTCTTTTGTTCCTGGGATAAAATGAATAGACAACTCTTGGAAAAAAGCCCAAAGAAAGTTGAAGGCTGTGGAATTAGGCTCTAAGTATAAAAGTGAATTCAAAACATTATTTTTTTTGTTTTGATATAATTAATATGAAGGTGTATTTTTTTAGTGTCATCATTTTGTGGAAATTTCTATGAAAACTTTGAATTAGTTTCAGATAATGCAGAAAACCCTTCTGTAAGCTTTTTTTTGAAAAGTGCTTTGTGTTTATTTATGTAGTCTGTTCTCCATACAGTACAAGATACAATTATGATTTCTCTGACTAGCATAATTATAGCTATTCGCAATAACCGCTTTTTGTTTTTTGTGGTTTTGTGGGTTTTATTTGGGTTTTTGTGCTTTGTTTATTTGGGGTTTTTTTTATTATTATTAAAGCATCTTTATACAAGTCCATTGATCTTTGCTACTTTTCTGGTGAAGAGCTGTTTGTATAATTAGAATTCTTTGTGTGTGATTTGATACAGTAACTTCTGTCTTTTCTCACTGAGACAAACCTATTTGACTAATGTTTCAAATTCCTCTTAAGATCTTGCTTTTCAAGACACATAAAAATATAAATGTCTTAATCTCTGTCTGCATTTCACAGTGTGTTCTGCATGGGTTTTTGTCACAGCCTAGATAAAGGGCATCCCCACTGTGACATAAATGGTGACTCTGAGCACACCCAGAATTGCACTGATCATAGAATCGTAGAATAGTTAGGGTTGGGAAGGACCTTAAGGTCATCTAATTCCAACCTCCCTGCCATGGGCAGGACCATCTCAGACTAAACCATGTCACCCAAGGCCCATGTTGGTAAACACAAAACCAGCAAATTAGAGCTTGGTGAGACACAACTCTTAAGATTGTGAACTGTTTGAATCAGGAACCATCTACATCTTAGAGAAAGTACCTTTCAATTCCTAAGCAGATAATAAATTAGACATGTAAGTGAAAAGTTGCTTCCAAGTCTAATTAGATTGCATGCAAATTTGCTGGCAGTCTGTGAAGGCATACTTAAGTTATGAGGAACAGTAATTTACAAAGTGGGACCAAGCTGAAGAATCGACTTAGGGATGCTGAGTCTTCAGATAGAATAGGACAGAAGCATGTGACTGATATAAAGTTTAGTTACTGTGTGTGGATTTACCTGAAATGTGGTTTGGGCAGCATAAGGAGCTTTCACCAGTGGCTGTACCAGCACTGGCTATATGTTCCTTCCCAGTAAGATAAAGGCTACATTTGCTCTTCACTACACTGCAGTATTTAGTTTAACTCCATTTTGCTTTCATTCTAAAGGCAAAGTCATGCTGAGTTCATGTTTGTGCACATGCAAAAATAATTTAATGCATGCAACACTCCTTTAATGGCTTACACATGACAGCCTTGACTATACAAACTTAAGAACTGCGCTTAGAAAACAAAGTTCAGATAAATGGGTTTGCTGAGGGCACTGGCCTTCATACTGTAAACACAACAGGCAGTCAGCTCTTAAACACTTGAAAGCAAACATAATCTGTTGTATAAAACCATCAGAGTGACTTTCAGGAGTCTGTTGTGTGTCATTAAACTTCTACTGTATTTGAATGTGAAGCCAGAGTAGGCTTATGTCCATTTCTCCAGCTTTTTGGAGTCATATGTTAAAAGAATTGGATTAAATTAACAAATCAAAGTGTCTCCATGAGTTTTAAGTTGATCTTAGCGCTACAGTAAAGTAAGTTTGGATTGTTCGGTTACTTCTTTGTAGCAGACAAAGCAAATTAGTGTTGTATCCTCAGCACCAAGGTAAGGGAGCTTGGTTGTGTTCAGGAGGTTGTAGCCCTGAATAAATAAAAATACTCCTTCACTTGATGAAGTCAGCAAGCAAGCCAGTCTCTTTGTTATGTTTTTTTTAATAATTCCAAGATTTTTTTTAGGAAAATGTAATTGTAGCAGAAGACAGTTAATAATTCATTGTCTAGAAAGCCTTGCAGTCAAGTGAATTTGATTTTCTGTGATCCAGAGATGACAGTCTAGTAAGACCCCTTCTGCAAAAGCTAGGACAGCAGTGATTGAAAGGATAAAGGAGTATTGCTGCATGTCCAATTTTAAATATGTGTGGGACTGACAACTAATTACATCTCAGTAAAAAGTCTTAGAATTTATTTATAAACATTATATTTAGTGATGCTTTAGGTCACAAGTGTGTTTTACTGGGATACATGGATACTTGACTCCAAAAGTCTCCTACTGTGGTGTGAAGAGCCTGGTAGCCATAGCCCTCTGCATAGATTCAGTTCCATAAAAGCTGCACTGTGCACATATAGGAATGGACTTATTTATGAATAATAAATTCAGGATGAAGAATTACAAGCATCCATCAGTGCAAAAAGAGAAATTCCACAAAGTATCCTAATGAATTCTTGGAGAAGATGTTAAATAGCTAATGTAATCTAAGAAATAAACACATATGCCTACAAGGCCATGTAAATGTCATTTGGTTCCTTCATGTTCTTTAAGACAGATTTTTTTTATTGGCTTTGACCTTTTTTGTTTTCAGAACTGTTTATAAATAAGCTAATTTGGGAATTACAGGAAAAAAACCCAAACATACTCCTGCAGTGAGGTTGTACATACACCTCATTTTACAGCTTTCAGCAGGGATTTCACACAGAGCTGAGGTAAATTTATATCTCTGCTCTGAGCTGAGGGGAAGAATTAAATTGCAGCTATTTTAAAATAAAATTGAAGAGGGCCTCAGAGCATACTGAAGTGTGATGGGATTCATTTCCTCCCCGTTGGAGTTTGTTTATGCCGTGTTACTTTTAATTTTCAGGGAGTCTAAAATATAACCATAGGAGAGATTCACATCTAACATTGAACTAGGGCTTTAAATGACCACATGGCTGCAAGTAGGTGTGCTGAATTACTTAAAAGGCAGCTATGAAACCATAAATGTAGACTAATCATTACAGTCACTGCAGCCCTGGTTCTAAGGCATAGGATAAACTTGCTGTCTTTAGAGCCTAAATAACTGGAGAACTCTGACCCCCCAAAAAAAAGCTCTTAATGCTGGTAGTGCAGGACACCTCGAGAGTAGCATTTATATTTAGCCCTGTACTTGGAACAATTAAAAGAAAAACAGAATAGATATCCTGAGTAAGGAGGGCTGAGAAGTAAGACATATTCCTGAATGTCTCACAGATGAGATGAGCGATCCTGAACAGTTCCTTGAATCTCAGCCGTTTACCAAGCAGGGTCAAAGCTAGCAATGCCCCTGTACCTTGCACACATATGCACATCAAAACTCGGTGATAAAAACTGCTTCCCTTCCCTCAGCTGAAATATGCACTTCAAGTGAAATAGAGTATTTTTCTTCATACCTTTAATCTGCTAGCTAATTCAGAAATGCATAAGAGTTGCAGTAACTCCCCTCCCAAAACTGAAATGTATCTTTTGGCACTGTAGTGAAACCAGGAGGAAAAGTCTGGAATATGCACCAAGAAATTGTTGATCCTGAATGACAAGGATGTGTGTGCATGGGTGTGAGTAATAATCCCTTGTGTTCATCTTTGCTGTCAGGAAGCTTGTGTACTCCGTTACCCTGTAGTGTTTTTCAGAGTACCTGTAGCCTTACACTCTTGGGAGTTTTGCTTACAAAGCAGGTGCATGAAGGGTTGTGTCTCTGTTGTGGGGAACAGTTGTGTGACTACCTGTGTACAGCCCAGAGGAAACATCCTACAGAGACAGCTAGTGCAGAAATGTGGCAGAGAGGATGGAAATGGCTGCAATGCAAATGACCAGATTGATAAGCTTCTAATATGAAATGGGACACGTGCGCACACACAGTCTGTCCCGTCCCCCGACCCCCAACAAAGAAACCAACTGGGATATGGCTTAGCTCCAGTGTTTCCCAGCAATAGAAAGCATTCCCTAAGATCTGGCCAAGCCAGATAGAGTACCTCAGTCACTGAGGAAAAGATACGGTCCAGATGCATGTTCCTGACTGAAAGTTTTATCCTGCTCCCCTGACAGGGCTTTTGTGGCTTTGTTTAACTTTCTTTACCATGGAAAAACTGCATCAATCACAGATGGCTAAAGCCTTAGGTTACTTAAGGAATCATTTCTCCTAATGTTTGTAGCTTCAGAAGAGCTTTGGGCTCTCTTGTTTGTGTGTGTCATGCTGAGAGGATGTGGGATATGAAATAATTGTCTACTTGAAATTGGTTGGAGCTTTTCTATTAACTTAAACATGTCAAGCTGCCACTGAGGATGGCATGTCAAGGGAGAAGACACATGCTTTATGTTGTGAGGGCTCATCAACATTTATTCACATGTTTCAGAATGATGTTTTATTCTCTAAATTGCTCATGTTTTTCTTCCAAGTCTATCCATAGGTAGCCTTGGGGTGTGGTTACAGATCATTTTAATTGAGGTCACCATGGATACCTGTTGATCTTGGAAACACTGTAATATGTGGTTGCTGTCTGTGATGACCAAAGAAACCAAAATGATCATCCAGCTACAACTTTGTCAGTCCATGGAAATACATTCACTAGTTGTTGAGACGATGCACAAGCACACAGTGCAGCAAGCAACTCAGCAGTTTTTTGCTGAAGGCTCATGGCTACCTAGCTTTTCTAGCTTGGTATGTTCTCCATCAACATTTCAGTCTACATCTGTCAAAGCATGTTTGTGCAGTTGGATGCTTAACGTGCTGTAGCTACTGCTGCAGAAATGAAAGGTCAGAGCTGTCATAAGTAATTAAGGTTAGTGGCACGGATGTTTGGTGTGAGGATTCAACCTTTTTTTTTCCTGAAACTTTTCAAAAAGTTTCAAAAAGTTGTTCATAGCAATGTTGCAGGTGCCAAGTTAGTGGCATGCCTTTGCTTCTAATGAAGACTGTCAAAATACTAAGGGTTTTGGAAAGTAGTAGTATATGAATTTTTAAAAGGTTGAGCTGCAATTTCAAGATGGTTGAGCTCTATTTTCTAGGCCTTGTTGAGAGGTATAACTCAGTAGCCCAAGTTTAGCTGTTGAAAAATTGTGTGTAAACTTCTGTAGTTATCCAGGTGGTCACTGTCATCTTCAGAGAGAAATGGTCGGTGCCAACAATTCTTCACATCAATTTTCAGTACCTACCAGTACCTCCAGCTGTGTCCATCTCTCTTATGCCTGAGCCAACAGGCTAAGGTCGGAAGAGGCAACTTATACATTTTTATTGTTAAATAAATCCCTTGCCTGAGTGGGTATTGTAAGTAGGTGGATTGTAAGTATGCTGGAGCATAACTGATAAATTTAGGTGTAACTGTGAAAATAACTGCTCTGTTTATTGGTATTAACTGAAAATAAAACAACCCTGTATATTGGAGAGGTATTAGATGGTTAGCTTTTCATAAAAATCCCACCTGTGCTAGAGAAACTGGTCAGCAAAGTTCACAGTATCTCAGAACGGGGTATCTAAAACAATTGGATGAACTGCATTCTAAAGGTGCTTTTTTCTGCCTATTGTCTGTAAAGGAATGTGTCAGGTTTAACTTTTAGGCATGTGAAGAAGGTTCCTGAAGTGCAGAGGTATGCAATATGTGTTCTCCAAAGCATGAGCAAAACCAAGGAGTCTGCTAATGCAACAAACTTGACAGTATTTGCAGTTATCTGTGCCAAGCATGAGAGTAACAGAGACTCAGCTTATACCTTGCAGTCAAAAAATAGCTCTTGTGAATAATTCAGCTTTGTTTTAGCTTGCTATGTATAAGCATAGGTTGTTAGTATCTTTTTTTCTCTGCTGTTTCATGTCTGCTTCAGTGTTTTGCTCTGTTTTGATTCTGATTTGAGTTAATGTTGCTGTTTCCCAGGGAAGTTCTTCAATAGCAGGAATCTTCGCATAAGCCAGCAGCAACTGCTTTTTTTTAGTAAAAGAGTAGTATCTCTTTGTAATACATAAGTCAAAGTAATTATGTACTTCAGCTTTTAATTGAACATTCATTAAACTGCAGTGCTTCATAAAATTATTCGTGAGGAATTAAGGGTCATCACAATTTAATTGTAAGATAAAGATTGCTTAAGTAGTATTTTTGCTACAGCAAATTTATATATTATATATTTAAAGTTTATCTGTAATCCATTTTGTGAAACTTTCAAGTGTCAGGATATTTCAAGAGTAAAACTGGACATTTTAGTTACATCTGCAAGCAAAAATAGTGTGCTAGTGTAGGGATGCTGGTTTTTTAAATTCATGTTTGTGTTAAACCAGTTATACATATGAACATTAGCAGATATGTGCAGTGACAATGTAATAAATATTTTAAATTACTGCGTGTTCTTCTTGTTCCTACATCCAAGAATGACACTGTATTTCAAAATATGTAATTGGATATAATGATTAGACTTGCAAAGTTTATTCTGTTCTCTGGCCTCATTTAAGCAGTTTAAGTCACTACAGAGCTAAAATTACACACGAATTATTAATTTATAAACAGTGTTATGTTGTGCTGTATCTTATTATTTCGGCTCATGGCTTCATGGCTGAAATTTCAGTTAGTGTTGTACTCTGGGGCTTTGGTTAGAAAGTTCCCAGATTTAGGCTTAGAAGGTCATGAGGAAGTTGAAATGTCTTAGGGTAAAAGTATCAGTGGTGGTCTTTGTGAAGAAATGAGTACTAAAGCTTTATTTTGGTGCTTATATAACATAAATTCATATGGCTAGAAAGTCAGACTAGTGTTAAATTCAGGTCTTTCAGGAGCAAGCTAAAAGGAAAGTAGACTGTATGGAGCAATTAGGATTTGAAGGTCTTGGAGCTGTAGGGCGTCATGACAGACCTGAACTGTATATGAAAGCAGGGACTGTTAGAGAAACTTAAGTGCTACAGAATAAAGAATTTTGACCTTCAATTCAGAAAGACTTTGTTAGCCTTAATGGAAGAGGCACATGATGCAACTTTGAACTTCTGTTCTGGAACTTGAATGTGCAAAGATCCATTTATAAAACTGTCTTCAGTACAACTCTGAATTCAGATTATTTGGTTTTATAGGACTCTGGGGAAACTGAAAAGACCTGCTAAAATGTGAATAACATAAAACTGTAAAAACTGAAAATCAGTTGATTTTTGGCTTGTTTCTGTTTTGTTTTCGTTGTTTTTTCCTACAATATTGGTATTTTAAACTCCCCTTCTCACCGTGCTACTCTGACATTACTGCGTGCTCCTGTGGGTCCTACCTAATTTTTCTTGCTCATTTTATACCATCTTTTTGAATTTTGCTTACAGCAGATTAGAGAAGTCATTGTCCGTGGTACCTTGCCATGATTTAGTTTGCCAGTCTGAGTTGTCAGGGGAGAAGTTGAACATCTAAAGTTGGTAGAGGACAAGAATCACCACTTCACCTAGTCTTACAAACAGACAAACAAACAAAAAAAAAAAAGGCCTTCTTTCCTTCCAGATATTTTTTTTCCTTGACTTTTAACTTTGTTTGTAGTTTGTCTTGTTTGTGTGTGATTTGTGACTTAATGAGAAGTTGAAATACTTTTGTTGCAAGGTAGGGTATCTGTTTTTAGAATGACAGAAGTAGTAAGAGAGATTAAGGGGTTTCAGTCTTTTTCCTGCATAACTAAAGAAGTATAATTTGTCACTAAAGATTTAAAGTCGGTGGCAGAGAAGAGAATGTTATATGATATATTCCAGGTGGACTGGAGCCCTGAAGAGTTTCTACAGTTCACAGTATATTGAGGTGGGGGTTGAAACAAGATGGTCAGTAGAACTGCAGGGATTTTTTTGTAGAAATCGCCAGGCCGGAGCTGTTTTTTTCTTTTCTTTTTCTTTTTTTTTTCTGTTTAGTTTAGCTTTTCCAAAGTCCAGTTAAGAAAATCAGCATTCCATTAAAAAGTTCACACATTTCTGGTAATTGATCTGAGGAACAAACTCAGAATGTGAAAGGTTCTTTGAAGCAGAAGCTCTCATACACTGCTGAGGTGGGCAGCTCTGCAGGGCCCAGGACTGCCAGGAGAGGTATACAGGAAATGACTTCTGTAGAGGATTTTGTTCCTGGATCCTTTTGCCGGATTATGTTGACTGTGTTACATCCTGTTCCAACTACCATACAGTCTAAAGAATGCTGTTTAGCTTCTTGAATAAACATTTTTTTTGTGACGGTGTGTTATGGATGTCACCTCAGACTAATCCTTTTCTTATACCCAGTAGAGCTTACTTAAGAGAATTGCCTCCTGAATACTTAACCAGTAAAAAAAAAGATTAATAGTAACCTCTGGTGCTATATTTCAGTGTGCAATAAAGGACATGTCTGTCTATTCTTACGAGTTTAGCTTAATTCTGAATCGTAATGATTGTTTCTATTTTCATGCATTTCCATAAGTATTCCTGGCAAAGATCAGTGTTTTGCTTTGGTTTTGCGCTGAAATATGTGATATTTAAGAGCAGTAATGGTCTGTAAGCACCCCAAATGTATAAGCATCTTGGTTAAGCAATTCATTACTCCTCTGTCTGCATAAATTAGCTTCAAACATCATGGTTAGTGTGTTTCCAAAGAATGTCAGCCTTTACTTTTGGGTTCACCTTTTTCTTTCAGAAGGCAGGTGACTTCTAAAGATTCAAACTCAATGCATGTCAGAAATTTTGGTTCATGTATTTAGGAATGCTAAAGAATTTTACAGTCAGATTATGTCTGATTGTTTTCCTTCTTGCAATTCTTTTCACTGTATTTGTTTCTCTTTTCTGCAATCTGCAGAATGGGTTGCTTGTGTGAGGTCCAACTTCCTGGTGTTGTGCTATCTGCATGATGTGAAGAATATCCTGCAACTTCATGACCTAGCTACTGGTGCACATCTCAAGACTTTCCCCCTAGAGGTTGGCAGTATTGTGGGATATAGTGGCCAAAAGAAGGACACCGAAATATTCTATCAGTTTACTTCCTTTTTATCTCCAGGTAAGATTGTTTTGCCCTAGATTGGAAACAGTATCTTTCTCATTTTCTGTTTAGTATTACTAGGTATCTCTAAGATGCAGTGAAAACTGCTTCCCCACCATGTAGTTAAGCAGTGGTTGTACACTTCAAAATGTACCAGTCCTTGATCCATGAGGGCTAAATAATATGCATACTAATATTTGAGAGCTGCATTGAGAAAAGATTGGCTTGTACTAGAGAGGAAGCTAGCGTTCTCACAGCTCTTGCTTCATACAGCAAGATACAAGCATACAAATTCTGTTGAAGACAATTCTTAATGTATTCACTGGGATTTTTCATCACAATTTTGAAGAACATTTTAAAAAGGCACTTTTTTTTTTTCTGATAGCTTTGTGATGCATTTATGCATAGCCTCATAAGAGCATTCTTACTATCTGTGCTTACATCTGTTAGATTATCTGTTGGATTGCTGTAGGAATCCTCTGGCAAAGCCAGAGCTGTCCAAAACATTCTGTAATACATGTGGGGAACATCAGTAAGTATTCTTCGATTTTGAATAATAAGGGAGTTTCTATGCAATTGTCAAGCTAATACATGACAAGAAAATGTGTTTGCTGTATGGGGTGGGTGGGGGGTTTGGTCTGGGGTTTTTTTTGTTGTTTGGTTGTTTTTGTTGTTGTTTTTGTTGGGGTTTTTTGCTGTTGCTGTTTTATTATAAATTTCTTTATAGCCCAGACAATCAACAGCTAATGCAGGAAAGGATTGAAGTATGGAGAGGAGAGATAGGCTCCAGAATCTTTATCTTATTCCAGGGTTGTAAGTGATCATGAATCATAAGATGATCCAAACTGTTCTTACAGCATCTGACATATTTTTTCTCTGTTTCAGTTTAGAGCACAGCCACGTTGCAAAATGGCTGTATGATAGTTTTGATAAGTTTTCTGGTTCTCCTAAAGGATTATGCCAAATTATCAAAATTATGTTTCAAGCTTAGCAGATAAGCAGGGTGATGGATTTCCTGTTGTTATCTTACTGTTTGCATAACCAGAAATAAAATAGGTTTCCAGTTCCTCTTTTAAAAAAACTTTTAAACAGCATTCGGATCATTGCAACTCGAGAAGAGCTCAAGGACACTCTTGCAATTGCCTCTGACTTCATCCTAGCATGATGGTTCAGATAGTTCATTTGCTCACAACCCAGCTCATGGGCAAGAAGTTGCCAGTCTTATGAGCCTGCACTGTTCACCTCTGCTGAGTCAGTGGAGTCTCTGCAACTGCTAAACATGTGAAGGGGAAGAGCCCAGAGATCTGTTTTAATCTGTGGCTTGTCAGCCAGCAATGGCTGCTCTCACTTATATTTCCTTCTTTTCATCCATGTGCTTAGCATCTACAGGGAATTTGCCATGAGCAACCTGGAATCTAGAAGAAAGAGGAAGGGGAGAAATGGAGGTAGACTGTATGGGAATAAGGAAAGGGTAAGAAATCAGACCAGAGAGACAATTTTTAGGTAGGTGTGTGGATATGTTTTTTGCATGGAGCCTTCATTTGCTCCGTCAGTGGAATAATCAGACAAAAGGTATAGAGCTGGTCCTTGATAAACATAGATCTTCCTACTTTACAATTAGACATCAGTATAATTTGCACTTGTATTAAGTTTTACTTTTTTTTTTTCTTATGAGAAATAAATTAACATTAATGTTAATTCTTGTTTATTTATGCTTAATACCCACAACAAAAGTAATAATAAACATATGTATGAAATAATGAATAAAGCCGTTCTAAAACCATAGACTCTGACACCATAAAAATAATTTTTGCTGTTCCCTGAAAACTATGGTTATCCACACTGTCCACTTCAGTAAGATACTTAAGTGAGCATTCTATTGTTTTACATTTATTTACCACCCAGCAAAAGAGTGCAGGCACCAACGTCACTATAGTTTTGGATATTAACTGCCATGCCACTAAAAATATAACAGAACAAGAGAGGCAGTATCAGGGATTCAATTACATGTTACTGTAATATTAGGTTGATTGACTCCTGAAATGCAGTCTGTGACTGTGCTTATACTTTATCATGTGGTTTCCTAATACGCAGCTATTCAGCCTGCTCTATGTATAATGTTTACCAATACATTATCCAGCTTGGGTGGCTGTGAATATATGTCAAATGTCTGCTCTGCCTTTTACCACCTGATGTGCTTTTCTTTGTGCTTTGGCATGACTTTCTGGATCCTAATCTGTAAGAGAAATTCTGTTTTTAATACTTGTTTATACCTGTCACCCTGCATTAGGCTTGCTATTTACTTGTGATAAATGAAAAAAGAAATAAAATTCCCAGCAGATTAGATTCCCTATTAATTCACCATTATAGAAAGTCTTTATCGGTTATCAGGAATGTTAATTTTCATCTCCGTTCCTTTGCCAATCTATCTTTCTGATTTTCCATAGTCAGTGATTTAATGAGACCAATCCCTTGTATCAGATATGTTTCCTCATTATTTCATGTTTCAATATATTTTTTAATAACTATAACCTCTGTAATAATTACTTCTGATTTCCTGAAAGGATCTAAAATGTAGACAATGCACCAATATTTCAATCAAGTCCTGTCCACCTTGGTTTTATTACATTGAGGACCTCTATAGAGGGCTTTTTGCCTTAACTTTCAGTGTTCTTTTCTCTAGTACACATTTTAAATTTTACAGAGGCCACCTTGTTGTAAAGCTGAAAAACAAAGAATAATTAACACCGAGGTTAGTTTTATGTATCATACGTATCTGCAGTATATTCATGAATATTAGGATTTTGTAAAATGTTACCGTATGTGTTTATGCTCAAATGCTATTAAGGTTGAGTGACAGGAAATATGTTTCATAGTCTAAATACAAAATTCTTCTTGGCTAATTGCATGTCTGTTTAGTATCTAGATTGCTGCAGTCTCTCAGATTCTGCCTCTGCTGCAACCTAGAAATCTTACACTGCTTATATACATAAATTTTCTCATGCGCACAATCCTTTGGAAATCATGGGTGCAACTCAAGCAAGTCAAGTTGCCTTCAAACCTGCAGGATCAGGTTGTGAAATAAATTGCATGAGACCAAATTCTGTTCAGTTACACAGGTAAGCTGTGCTAGTCTGCTACAATTTCAAGTGGATTCTTAGCTTTTTCCATTATCCAGCAGTCTGTTTGAATTGTATTTTCAAAATATTTTATCAGAAAGAGAAAAATGTTGACCTGAATTAAATTCTTGATATATTTAGTCTCAGTATGGTGGCTCTAGAGGAGATGTTTCAAAACAGACTTGCTATTTATTACTTCCACCATCATAATTTTCAGTAAGTGCTGTGAAACTTTATGAAAACAAGTATTTTTTCCATTTTGCTTTAACCACTTTGGATAGCTGGCTTTATATGGGCACAGAGAGTTATTCTTTCTGTGCAGAAAGCCTTTGCACCCTGCCTAGATGAAGTGCATATATGTATGTGTTAAATTATATATTAACTGAAAGAATGTGTCTAGAGCTACTGTTCTTCTCCTTGCCAAGTTAACTTCTCCATTCATTACTCCATCACAGCACTTAACTCAGCATCCTTATAACAATAGACATGCACTAAGCTGACAACCTTGCGCTCTATTTTAGGTATTATATATCACTGTGATCTGACGAAAGAGGAACTGGAGCCAAGAGTTTTTCGGGAGGTGACTGTGAAAGGATTTGATCCTTCAGTTTACCAGACAATTCAGGTAATAAACATGAATCCTGCTGTCTTGCTGTAATCACTTATGCAAGAGTTTAAGAAAATTGAACTTAGCTAAGGATGAGAGTGCTTTAATTAGCTCCTGGTTTGCAGGACTATTCTCACTTTGAAGGAATTCTACCAACTCTTAATTAGAGAGATTGGAAGATGTCACTGCAAGTAACCAGGACAGACTCAATCCTCACTTGCCTTGCATTATGAGACAATATGTTCTCTACTTTTTTTCCCCATATTATTGTATTCTTTGATATTTGTTTTAACGTCAAGCAGCTGCTTTTCCATGTTTTTTCCAGGGCAGCTTGGCATGGCTGCCATAGGCAAGTGCATCATAGGGCAAGACTTAAGAGGTAGTGGAGAAATAGAGGTAGCTTGGATTAGCCAGTCATTTTCCCAGGAGGTCCAAAGTATTCTGAGGTCCACTGTTGAAAGTGAGAGCAATAGATGAAACGCTCTGTGTTTGAGGACTTAGCCATGAGTATTTGGAAGAAAAGCAGGAGAATATCTAGTGATGTGAACTGAAAAATCATTCATGCATGCTGTGTTAAGAATTTTGAGTTCTTACTCAAAAGGTTTTGAGTCCACCTTTCCTCCAGTGCCAGAGTATATTGTGTTCATTAATGCATCAGTGCAGTTACACTTGGAGGAACTCACTTTGATTGTCATAAGAGCAGGATTAGACCATTTTCTTGCAGTGCTGGAACAATCACAATAAGGAGAAAAAGGTAAAAGCAATTTTAAATACATACACATACGTATGTAATTAATATTTCTAATGTAAAACCCCATGAAGCAGTTAGTGACTTTTTGCCCTGATAAAACCAAGGCCCCCACATTTAAAAGTTTGCACAAATGGAGTTAAAATTACAGGCATCGATCATTTGCAGCCTGGTTCTGAGAGATGTGAACATGGAGAGAAATGAGTGAAGTCTTTCTTATCAAGGTCTAATGCCATTCAGGAAACTTCTCAGAAACCTAGACAATAAAATCTTTGCTGATAAAGTATTTGGAGTTAACAAAGACTGGCAGATAACAAGGACGGCAGGTTACTGATTTATAATGATGTGAACTGCTTATTAAATGGTACCATTATCATAGTCTGCATTTCAGTATAACCAAGTGTGAGTGAGACATCTGGGAATCAGGGAGGGATTTATCCCACTTCAGAATCTGAAATCAGGTAGGTTGTGTCAGTGGGTATCCCAGAGCTCCCTTTGTAATCCCTGGAAGGCCATAAGCTACATCTA
Organism: Psittacus erithacus; assembly: GCA_009867235.2. Taxonomy (NCBI): domain Eukaryota; kingdom Metazoa; phylum Chordata; class Aves; order Psittaciformes; family Psittacidae; genus Psittacus; species Psittacus erithacus. The sequence continues at coordinate 16,456 of WYDI02003659.1, forward strand.
CAATTACAAGAAGTGTGTCTTAGGGTTCATAGAAATTTGTCGAAATCATATAATCATTTAGGTTGGAAAAGTCCTTTGTGATCATCAAGTCCAACCACTAAGGCAACACTGCCTCGTCCACCACTAAACCATATCCCTAAGTGCCACATCTACATGTCTTTTAATATCTCCAGTGATGGTGACTCAACCAAAATAATTAGGGGTCTAGAAAAACAGTCATCGTACTGCGGTGCTTAGCATATTTAATACCTGCAATTTATAGACAAAATACTGAATAGTGGATTAATTATTTTATATGTATGATTTTGCATCTGTAAATTAAGTGTGGACTAGAGGATTTTTCTTTCTATACACAAAGATATAACAAGATCCAGGGCATAAAGTGGAACTTAAAAAAGCTTAGGCAGGAAAAAGGTGAAATGACCTAGGGAGATAGTTAAGCAAGTGTGACAGCATGGCTTGGAGTCTTTGAAAGGAGGTTAGATATTTTTCTTAATCTCTTATTTTTAATTTTGCTTCTGGCACATATACAGGACAGATTCTCTAAAAGTGTAACAACAGTAGTATGTGTGCATGAGGTGGTTGTAAACAGTCCCATCTGTTTGTCTCTTATGTCTCCAGACAGAAATAAAAGTACTGTAGAGGACAGTTTGCTGGAAATGTTCTCACAGAGAATGTGTTTCTACTGCCTTTCCTAAATTCATTAAGGGACTTCCTCAGGATAACTTCAGGGTATAGTGAGCTGAAAAAGAGAAAGAAAACAGCATTCTCTTTAGGAAAGAACTTGGTACATTTGTAATATTGCCATCAGACTCAGAAGGATAATAATGGAACACAAATACCCATGTAATTAAAAAGAGTTTAGGAGGGGTTGCCATAAATTAGAAATAATATATTTTTATAGTAAATCAAATTTTATGAAATGGCTGGAAAAACAAAATCTCATTTTACATTTAAAAGTTACATGCTGAAATAAGGTCAAGTAGAAGAATAATGCAAATAATTTCAAGGAGACAGCATGCTGTTGCTATGCCCTTGGAAGCCTTTGCTTTGTAAATCACTGGCAAAGCTTCACCACTAGGCTGTAATGTGGAGGTCAATATCACCGTTTCTGGTTTCCTCCTTATTCACTCCTGTTCAATACCAGCTCTAGGGAAGCGTGACCTGTGTAGTTACACTGGGATCAGTGCTTATGAAGAGCAGTCATGGCTCTCCACTCATCCAGTGTTGCCTTTTATCAACAAATGATCTCAGTGTGATGACATCTTGGAAATAGTTTCCCCTTATCATTCGAATAAACAGAAACATCTCAGCTGAGCTGTGTAAGAGGCTGTTTGTCAGAGCCAGAGCTGGGGCTGCCTGATTACGTTTATAAGTAACTCAGCCTGCCAGTGCTACCCACTTCTGCCAGTCCTCGTTTCCATTTGTGGAGTCCCGCTTGGACCCTTGATGATGGTGCTTCTTGGAGGAGAGAAAAGGAAATGGCAGCTTACCAAAGCAGCTTATAGATGGCTGTCAACCTACATGAAAGCCTTGCGTAGCCATTGCAAAACTCAGGCAACATTGTGGGGAATTATGAAAGAAACTCAAGAGTGCAAGAAATATACTGAGACTAGGCAAGGGTTGCTGATTACAGGAGAGTGAGCACCACTGGAATTTATTTCTTAATTTTAATTTCCATCAGAATTACTAAGCAGTAAAGAAGAATGTTGCTGGCTCTGTCCTGATATGTGTCCTTTATGAAAGGCAGGTCTCCTGCCAAGGTTCTTCCTTTGTTCACATATACCTGAATAAATACGTGGTAAGGCTAGCTGTCTTCCTAGCTTTCTCTGTGTAGCATATATGAAACTTTAATGAGGAGTTGTTCTTTAGCAGTCTTTGAAAATAACCAAGTTAAAAATACTTGAACTGAGGTGTAAAGTGTCATGTGTATATGAAACCTGAATTAATGGCAATTGGAAGTTGTCACAGTGCCTGTTTCTTGCTCTTTTACATCCACTTTGCAGTATTTCATAGATGCTGTGCAGTGCAAGTGTGGACCAGTAATAAAGTTTACTACACTAAGTAAATTTGTGGTAGAGCAGGTGCTTTGTAATACCTGAGGTTAAGTTCTTACCCTTTGGCAGCTCAAGAGCAAAATAGCCGACTTAGCTTGCACTGAAGGGAGTAGATGTTTCAACATACCTGACATTTACACCAGAATAAGAGCATGCCTGTAGGTTGTTGGCTCTATGTGGCACCATGGAAGTACATAGTCTAACTTACTATGCAATAGCTTGTGCATATGCCCTTACCTTGGAAGACTGTGTGACCTTCATGAAAAAGTCACTCTGTTTAAAATGCTTGCCACATCAAAAATTTATCCTGGCTACTTTTGTTAAATGATATATTAAGTTGTGTTAATAACTTTTCCTCTGCCAAAGGCTCCTTGAAATTTGTCTTTGCTTCCATGCCCACTTCCATCCATCACAATGACAAACTTTTTTAGGAAGTGGCTTGGGCTGGGTTTTACAGGAGGAAAAAAGACTTTTACAGGAACTTGAAAATGGCACTTGCCATAAGCTGTTTGCTGCATCAGTCCTATAGATGCTGCTTTAAATAAAGAGCCTTTATTTTTTATCTTTACAAAGTTGCCAACTAAGTTCTTGCATACCTCTCCATATTAACACCTCACAGTGACACTTAATCATAGATAAACAGTCTTCTGGCCTGGCTCACAACTCACCTACTTTTAGGCTGATATGAAGGCTTATAAGTGTTGAAATTGCAACAATAAAAACATTGTTTGGGTCCTTTTGCCATTCTTTGAATGCCTTCCAGTGCTGCCCTTGAAATAGTTCGAGATGAACCAAAAACAGATGTTGCTATTGACAGATGCACTTCAGAGTAGCTCTTGCAGAAGAACGGTGAAATTCATAACACAGCTTAGTTTTACAGCTTAGTTTGATTCAGAAGCAGCTGCTGTGTAAATACTGTTGCAGAGATGAAAGAAGGACAAGAAGGGTATTCTTCAGAGGGGGACACCTGGGATTAATTTTCTCCTCTTTCTTTTGCAGAAAGTATTTTTACAGGTAAATTAATTTTCATGAGAAGTTTACTGGTTTATTGCTCTGTCTTTTACCCCCATCTTCAAGCCCTAACAGCCTTGATTTCAAGTTATGAGTCATGTTAGGGAAAATTTGTCTACGGTCATTTTAATTCCTAGTGGAACTCTATGCCATACAGTTTGGCATAGGAAAAAAAAAAACAGTTTCAGGAAAACACAATGCTGAAAGCAGATGAGTCAGGCTTGAGGCTGATTGGCAGAGCTGTGGGAGAAACTTGTGCACAGCATCTGCCCATTCTATTCCTGGATCTCGTCATTGCTGCTGGTGTCATTTCATGAGCATGAAATTCCCTCATTAAGATAAAAAGTAACAGAGGGCAGCAGAGGAGGGCAGTGTCCTGTGAAAGATGTAGTAAGTTCAGCCTGCTTAGCAATGCAAGAGCTGGTATTATCATTGTTTTTTCAGTATGGCTGTAGCGATAGTCTTAATGTTATTTTCCTTATCTGTGTGTATATGAATAAATCACTGGAGTTTGGAACGAAATTCAGTAGCTTTGGCTGTCTCTGTTGAGAAAAAGCATTCTTGTAGTAGAGAGGAAAGGCATGGACTTTTTACATTAATTCTGAGCGGAGACAAAGAATTGTCTTCCCTTCAGGGGAGTAAGTTTTTCTGGCATAATTTTCTTCCCTCTTCTGAGAATCCAGCGCAGCTGAAAGGAGTTGGGCTTTCTTGATTCTAACAGTATTTGGAGTTTGATCTTATAAGATGGGAGGGTAGAATTAATACTTGGGGAAAATAAGTGGTGTTGTTTGTTTCTATTTTATTCCTTTTATTTCCGTGTGGTTCCACATTGCAGTAAGGAAGAAAATGAAGGAATACTGGGAGGAGGAAGGAATGTGAACAAATGCACCAATTTTAGTCATTGCCACAGTGTGGCAGACACTTCTGCTCTCCTGCAGGGGGACAGTGGGCTTTGAGCTGCTTCCATCAAAGCTCCGGGGAAGAGGACTGAAGTCTTCAGCTCTGATCTCTGCCAGTGTTTTGGCAGTGGCTGTGGTTTTGGCACCAAGGCAACAGTCTTGCTCTGGAGGACATCAACAAAATCACAGTGACAGCTGTGGCAGTATTGGCTGTTTGCCTACGTGAATTTAGCATCTTACGCCTATGGCATGTGGTTGTGACAAACACCATTTTAATCTGCTGTTACCTCTTCTAATTGCAGGTCACTGAAAAAGCACTTACTGAAAATGTAGTCCCCTAATTTTAAGGCCCTGAATTTCTTGAAAGCTGAAAGATTGTATATTAAATATGTTACATGTTTGCAACCAGAGTACATGTAGTTTTAAAGGGGAAAATTGGCGTTATGAAGGACTCCCATACTAGACTTCATATATGTCTAGAAGAGTATCAAGTGAAGAATTTCCCATAATGACCTTATGTGCTCTTGAACTTTTAAATCCTTGTGCCTGAGCAGATGAGTAGCAGTTGGTTCTACACTGATTAGATTTAAGGAGCTCCATCCGGTACACTTCAGATAATTCTTACCAGTAATTCTCACAGACCATGGTATTCCTTAAGTGTCTCGAGTAGGAACCAGATCTCTCTATTCAAAGTAAAGAGGATGAAGTGATAGGACTTTGCATTGTTTTCTTCACCAGTCCAATTCAAGTCTTGTTTTAAGGTATAAATGTCTGGGATTGCTTTCTCCCCTTCTTCCATACCACAGGGGATTGTTGCATAGTTTAGGATGTTGGAAGCTTTTGTTCAGCAGAATGCAGAACAATGGAAATGTGGTTTGGGATGGGAGATACAGAACTGCTGTTTGGAAGAATCAGCTCAATACCAGACCACACTGTATGGGGGATAATACTAAAATACCAGTCTCTGAGTTCATTTGGATTGTCATGCAGGCTTTGTGATTGACTAGTTCCAGACTTTTAGTACTAGATTGCTTATTTTTCTGCGAAGTGTACAGGGAATTGAAAAGCTCCTTTAAGTGTTAGTCTGTAGGACCTTCATGCTCATGACATGTTTTAAGCCTGTGAGAGAAGTAATTGCTTAGTAGTTCAACTAAAACACATTATGAAATATTATTCTTATGCCTTACTCCGTAGAACTTTTTTTTGAGCTTATGGTGGTTTGTTTTCCACTTTTCTAGTGAATGGAGATGTTAGTTGGCATGCTTGATCCCAAGCTGCATTCTGTGCTCCATTGTTATCTCAGAATTCCTTAAAGCACAAGGAGAAGAAATAATGTGGAATAAAACAGAGCTGTAACGATTGAACATAGTGTGGAGAATCCTTTTTTACACACAGGAGTTTTAAACAAGAGCTTAAGTAATTCTGATGGAGCTTAAAGGGTTATCTTCCCATATCTTAAATGATTCAATTTTTAATTGTGAATTAAAAAAATACTTTTCATTCTTACAATAAATGGTGAAATATATTTGCTATCAGGAAAAAGATCTTAAAGGTCATTCACTCAAGGTACCTTAAGTGAATGTGTGTGTTTAAGCTTTCAGGAATCTCTGTAGGTAGATTCTTCACTGATACAGAGATTAAAATGAGGCTGTTGTTGCAGTGAAAATGCTTGTTTCTTGTCCTCTTTCTAAACAAATCCCTGAAGACTTCTTCCCTTCTCTTTTTTTCTCCAGCTTTCATATTCACCCCTGTGATTGATCTCACCTCCAGTAATTAACCATGAGCACATTACTATTTTAATTAACTCCCTTACAAGATAAGTAAGAATTCTATTTAATGATTCTCACTGGGAATCTTCTTTCAACTTTTCTTCTCCCTTTTGTGTAAGATATTGGTATTATTTCTCAAAGGTAGTGAGTATTATTAGCTCCATTCTACAGGAGCAGAAAAATTCAGAATGAAATTTGTCCATGGTTTAATGGAGTTACACTGGGGATATGTTTTGATGGTTTGCTGTTCTGAAGGCAGTGGTTTGCTACTCCTCTTTTTGCTGATCCTCTGAGTTCAGTCTTCAGATGTGGTTTAAAAACTTAATCACACCAGTTATTAACATCTTAGCTAACAGTTCATAAAACTCCAGTATCAAAACCCCAGTCTCGATCTCTCTAATAGTATTAAATGCTGAGAAAACACTGTCTTTTGATCAGTGTGGTATTTGTGTGTCCTGTATAGTGCAGATTGAATGACTAATTCCATCCACACACTAAGGACTGCACATATAGTCCTCTACTGAAAGAAGGAAGTTATAGCTGCCACTTTTATTTTCTCTGTCCCTTTTTTGAGGCTAAATGTCAAGCTTGAGCATGCCAGCATTGTTCAGAATGAGAGTGCTTCTCTGAGAGTGTGGGAATTTTTCTGTCCGTCTGCCCACCCGTTACTTTGCCTCATAGAGCCTAGCAGGGAGGATGTTAAACTGTGATGATAATGCTCCATTGAAGACAGATGCTGTGAGGCTACAATCATTGGTTTTATTCACACAGCTGGCAAAAAGCTATTGTATGACTGCAGTTGTCAGTCATCACTGGTGTGGGCCAGCATTCGAGCCATTGATCTAGCAGCAGAAAGCATTGAATTCCTTTACCAGGCCACCAAGACAACCAGACTTTCCTGGTTGCCTTTTTCAGTACTGTGCTAGCAGAGTTGTGTAAGTCTGTTGAAGAGTCATTAGGTTTCCAAAGCAGGGAATGTGTTATAGTCCAAGAGGTAGGATATTGGCTTTTTCTGCAAGACAAAAACCAGCTGTTATTACCCAGCAGGTGGTAGCACCTGTGAATTGAAAAACCTGTAGAAGAACTGCTGTAATAAACAAAGGACAGGAAAACAGGGAAAGAGAAGAAACTACAGTTCCTGAATGTGGTTGGAGATGGTGATGACATGGGCATATACCCATGTCCCAAAGCAGACCATCGTGGCTACCACGGCTAGAGCATACTGATCTGTCCTGAACACGGTGGCAGGTCACTTCAGCCTGTACAGAAAAAAAAAAAGCCCTGATTGGCTTTTGTCTGCCTTGTGCTTAAAAGCCTTCAGTCTCCTTAGGCAATCTGTGCCAGTTTCTCACTGTATTTACTGTTAGAAAGTTTTTGCAGGGAGCAGGGTCTCACAAGCACAAGGTCTCACCTGAATTTCCTTGCTGCAGTTGAATTGCTTAATGTCTCTCACAGACATGGAAGATGAGTTATTGTCTTCTAGTTACAGCAAACTTGTGCATATTTAGAGATTGCCAGTTATGTCCTTGCAATTTTTTTCCTTTAGACTAAAAATATGTAAGAAAGCCCCTGCACTCTGTTTGGGTTTTTTTAGCGGATTGTAATGTCTGGGCCTTCTGCCACTCTTCTGTCTCTCACTGCAGTCTTTTTAGATGCTCAGTGTGTAGTGTGCCATGGTTTAAACTGAACGCAGCGCTCTAGCTGAGGCTTTGCAAATGCTGCATACAGCAGAAAGTTATTTCATATGTCTTGTGGTTGAGACTTTGGCTTAGATATCCCACTCTAGGGTTTGCCTTTTCCTTAACAGTTCATTGTTTGTGTAAGTTCAGTTTGGCATGTACTGTATCTCCCAAGATACTTCTCTGAATTATTTTTCAGTCAGTTGTTCTCTGACTGTATGTGATTGCTCCTGTCAGAGTATAGTATGTTACATTTCTGGCCTTACTGGATTGCATTTTACTTTTTCAGATATTTTTGCCTTCTGTTTGTTATGCGTTCCAAAAAGCACTCCCTTGTTCCCTCTTTCCTGCAGCATCTCGGTGTTTCCTTTTAGCAATTAAGCTTCCCCACAGCTCCATATTCCATTTAAATACTTTACATGGGATGCATCTCTCATTCTGAATGGTGTCTTTGTAGGTTATCAGGGGATTGGGGTGTTCTCAGGATAGAAATGGCTCTGGCAGAGCTGGGAGATTTGTGTTTCACGGTTGCAGGCCTCCAGTGCACACAAGTTGGTAACTAGTTTGTGCAGTCATCTGTTAGGCTTGACATGCAACTGATCCGTGGTTTAAGATAGTACAAGAGCCTGCAGATAACAAAATAGAAGGTTGGTGCTTCTATATGCAATTGCATTGTTGTAGCACTTTGGAGTTAGTCATGAACCACATTCACCAGTGTGCTGGATAGCACAGAAATGCAGGCCATCAGAGGGCCCTTACCAACCACAGCTTGAAAGCAGAACAGTGAAATAAGTTGATTTTGGAGGATTAATGATAACTACTCATTTACTACATACAGGGGACAAATCAGAATTGGTAATATTTAAAACTAATGAAAAATGCAGATAAACTTTGGACACATATGTATCATGCAGCACAATGAAATTATACTTTCTGTCTTCACCCAGGGCCAAAACTGCTTGGTGGATTAGGATTTTTTATGCTGATGTTAATTAACATTCCTCATCATGGTGGAAAACAGGTTGATGGAGCTGAGAGTGAAAACAGCAATTTCAGATGGTGGTGAGATTTTGCATAGACTTGTTTCAGACTTAGTGTAACTAAGTCGTTCGTAGGACAGGACCAGGAGCCTCTGCAAAGTGAATGAGGCTGTGTGGCCACTGCTTGGAGCAGACTGCAATTTAAAAGAAAAAAGGGAAGCAAATAATAGCATGTCTTGTAAACTGAAGCTACAACTCTTGCTTTCACTGTGAACATGATTACCTTGGAAAAGTATGCATATTAAAATCTCTAGGCTGAAAAGGCTCAGCTCCCTCAGCCTTTCCTCATATGAGAGTTGCTCCAGACCCTTAATCATTCTAGTGGCCCACTGCTGAACTTGCTCTTGGAGCTCCATGTCTCTTGTACTGGGTAGTCCAGAAATGGACATAGTACTCCAGGTGAGATATCACCAGGGCTAGTAGAGATCACCTAGAGATCAGACTTGCTGACAGTGCTCTTCCTAATGCAGCCCAGGCTGCCTTGGCCACAGGAGACATTGCTGCTGGCTCATGGACAACTTGTTGTCCACCAGGAGCTCCCAGGTCCCTCTCCACAGAGATACTTTCCAGCAGGTCAGCCCCCAGCCTGTACTGGCTCGTGGGGTTATTCCTCCTCAGGTGGAAGGAGGAATAACCCATAGTCAATAGCTTTTTATCTAGACAGATTTGGTGGGTTGTTTTTTCTTAAATTGTCAGTCACTGGTGAAGAGAGAGGACAATTTGAACACCAAGTGCTTTGGTAAGTATCCAGAGATGCAGTTGCGACTTGTGTAAGTGGACCACATATGAGTGGGATCGTTCAGGAGACTTCAGTATTGTATGCTCTCAGTATAAGATCAAAAGTAATAAAAAATTAAAAATTATAAAATCTTGGCATTCTGAAACAATTTTTTTTTCCAAAGAAAAAGAAAGCCAGGCAGCAGTTCACTTCATACCCAGAAACATTTCAGCCACTAATTATAAGAGCTTTTTATCTATGGCTTTTTTCTGCTTATGATCCAGTACAAATTCATCAGTGTGCAGTATTTATTATTAAGGGTAATATAGCTTGCATCTTCATTTAGCAGTTGATTTGATTTTATCAACACTACCCAGAGGTACTGATAGAATATAATCTATCTTAAGATTAATTATTTCTGCTCTGTCCCTGAGACATCTCTCAGGAAATTTGTGGGACAAAGGAAGCCTCTTAGAAATATAGCTATTATTCATAGTAACTAGTTTTCAACTGTGTAGATGAATGATACAAAGAAATAGATGATTTCCTTAGTTCTGGCTTGCTATTCTCACAGACAGGGAAAAATTGATTCATAAATTCTCCCTGACAGTGCCCCAAAGTGCTTGCTTTTCAGCCAATTTGTCAATTATTTTTGAAAGTAGTAGTGCACAGAGATCGCTGTTAAGAGATAAAAACAGACAAAATGCAGAAAAGCTTCAAAGCATAGTGGTAGAATGCCTAAAATCAGGCAGTCTTTAACCAATAGGAATATCCTTAACTTTTTCCTTCTAATACTGGTTGGTTTTGAAGTGTTAGCACTCACTTTAGTTGACTTGAGATCATTAGACATTTGATCTGTTGATTTAATAGTACTAGAATTCCTTATGTCTGATACAAGTTTGATGAATTGTTCACATTTTGCCTAAGATTACTGCAAGCTGTCCTTAGTCTTACGGCTTTAAAAAGAAAAGGCATTCCTCCTTTGCTCATTTTTCTCCTCCCTCTTCCAATAGTATTATAGGGATGCATCAGCACACATCTTGGTGTTCCTGTTACGAGGTACCTTAAAGTCTTGTTTATCATGTTTGTCTGGAAATTATCACTTGGAATTTTTACTGGGTTGTTTTATACCAGTTTCGGTTTAAATTTTTCCCTAAGTATTGTTGTAACAGTGTCGTAGAAACTCATTCTCATAATTCTTTTCTTCTTCTTGCTACTTGCTGGGTGATTTTTTCTTCGTTGTACAATGAGTGCTGCAAATATGAAAACAATAGATGAGCCTGAAATACTGTCTCCCAGCAATGAGGTGGCCACCAGACACAAATGTTGAAATCAGTGGTGTCTGAATCCTTTGAGTTGTTGTCTTCTAAGCTAGCAGCCCAAATGTTTTCTAGGATTTTAGTACTTTAGTTTGTCCTTGACCATTCTCAAGGGATTTTTTTTCCCTGCTGTGCTGACATTTTAGTTTTTTAATGATGTAGAGACACAAATGGGTAACTTTAAATTCAAGCTGAAATCTCAGAAAATAAATTATTTGTAGCTACAATGTGAGTGAGAAACCACACAGGAAGTGCTTCATAATGCTTTTATGTGAGCTGTTTATTTCCATAAGTTCTTCAGAATAAATATGCACAGGGCAAGTGATCTAGGATGCATTATCCAGTGTAGGTGATCTCTCTTTCTTTTCAAACCGAAAAGAAAGAACCATAGAATGGTTTGGGTTGGAAAGGGCCTTAAAGCTCATCCAGTTCCAGCCCCCTGCCAAAGGCAGGAACACTTTCCGCTAGACCAGGTTGCTCAAAGCCCCGTCCAGCCTGGCCTTGAATGCCCACAGCTTCTCTGGGCAACCTGTACCAGTGTCTTGCCACCCTCACAGGGAAGAACTTCTTCCTAATACATAATCTCAGTTGACCCTCTTTCAGTTTAAAACCATTTCCCCTTGTCCTGTCACTACTTGCTCTTATAAAAAGTCCCTCTCCAGCTTTCTTTCATGCCCCCTTTAGGTACTGAAAGGCTGCTCTAATGTCTCCCTGGAGCCCTGTCTTCACCAGGCTGAACAAGCCCAGCTCTCTGCCTGTCTTAATAGGGGAGGTGCTCCAGCCCTCTGAATAAAACGTGTCAGCTATTTTTTCAATATTTTACTGGTCACATGCAGAATTTTTGTAGGTGTTTAGTGATTTAGAGCACCTCTGGTTTTGGGTAACCAACTTGATACCTATAAACATGCTATGACACTCTAAGGAAGAGAGAGCAGAGTGCTCTGAAATTGCCCAGGGATTCAAAGTCATAAATAAAGAATCTTGGCAATGTTAAGTTGAATATGTGGGTTCTCTTGGGGCATTGACACAAGCTGGGCACTTGACATTACCAGTCTCAAGATTGAATTTGTTCTGTACAAGAATTTTTAGATACAGGTTTACAGGTGAAATTGGAGCACCTTGAACCATGTAGATGTCTCTGAGTAAGGGAGAAAAACCAACAGTGGTTGTATAATCTTTTTGAAGCTTGTAGAAGCTCTAAAGTAGGGCTGGGTTGAGGTAACCAAGCCAGTTTTGAGCAAGACGAAGTCAGAAACAGAAAGGCTGAATGAGACAGTTACTGTTTGAGGTGAATATATCTTTTTCTCACTATGTTGATATGCACCTACCACAGCGTAAAATCATAAATAAGAATTGTTGTTGTGGAGTAGCTTGCATAAGCGAAGTTCTCCCCTTGCTTACCCCATGGTGAGTTACTTCTACATTTTTCTTCTTGTAGTGTTTCTCGCTACAGCTTGAGCTGGTACCCAGCATGGTAAAGATGAGTAGTGTTTACTTCCTAATGCTTACACACTGTTACAGTGAGTTGACTCCTGCCAGACCAGTTTTCTCAATGAAGTAAAGCTTGATTTAATGAAAGAAATTGCACTAGCCAGCACGTGTTATTTATGTTTTTATTTATAACAGGGTGCTCCTTCTATTGAGACAGTACTTTGCTTATCTCGTGCTATACTACGTAAGAATAATTTCTCTAATGTGTAACCACAGAGGTAACGAGACTGTAACTTTCAGAGGCTCCTGGGACACTTTTCTGTTTCACATGACTACAATGTATATTTAGCTCAAAAGGTAAATGTTACCTATCTGATATCTGGCTGTCTCTGCGCTGTATGCTAAGCTTTCTTTAGGGCAAATTGATAATGAAAACAATGTGGCAGATTCTGCTGCCAGGAGCTCTGAAAGGGGCAGAGGATAAACATTTAGAGAAGCAAGAACTCATACAGGTTGCAGAAGTGGAGTAGAGGGGGAGGTCTCATTGCATCCCATTTACCTCTAATGCTTTATGCAAAGGGAATGCTGCCTTTTAACTAATGTAAAAAAGTGTGATTTAAAAGCACATATCAGTCTTGCAGGATTTCTGAACTTGCAGCTATATTTTTCTCTTGCCTTCCCCTCCATCCTCCCACTAGTTTGTGATACAACTCCCTGGAATCATTTGGAGCTAGGCAGCTGAACTCAGTAAGGAGGCATTTCTTCTAAAAGACCATCTCCTGGCACATTGCCTCTATCAGCATGAGGCTGCTTTTTGTGCCGGTGAGTGGGTTGCAAAACAATTTGTTCTAAAAGGTTTCTTGATTATTTTCACAGTACTTTTGCAAATGACTGTTCTCCTTTCTGGGTTTTACCTGCATGAATTTTTACTGTGCTGAGTTACTTTGGCCCTTGTCCAGTTCTGTATTAAGCAAGCTTTGCAACCCACACAGAATTGCTGTGAAGCTAATTTAAGAGGCTTAAAGAAGATTGATGAGGATTCCCCTCTGAAGAAAAGAAACCTCACATCCCATGGATTTGCTGTGTAGTCGTAATCATTCCTTATTACTTCTCCTGGCTTCTGGTTCATGCTGTATATAGGAATACAAAAACTGGTGGTAAGAGCTGCTCTTACAGATGGCTGTTGGCTGGCTGCCAGAGCTGTCCATGGGGCTGCTGGTGGTCTTACACTTAGGTCTGTGCCAGTGCCACAATAAATAAGATGTTTTGCTTGTGATGGGCGATAGTCTTTAGCCCCACACTGGTACCAGATTTTTTGTATGGTCTGAGGCAACAAGGGATGGAATGAGCTGGGGGTGGGGGTTGGGGTTGTGTGTGAAAGGTAGCGTGGGATTCTGTGTGAATGGGTGAGATTTCTGCCCTGGCATCTAGAGGAGAGGATTTCTCTCTGCTTGCCAGTGCTGAAGTGTTCAGAGTTGCTGGTGTGAAGGCAGGGTCTTTGTGACTTGCCTTCCTGAAACAGAGAGTAGCAGCTCTTAGAACTTGTCAGTGGGAGGTGTTGCTATGTAGCATTGTTCAGCTTGAGGTGCTGTTTCTCTGTACCCAAATACAGGTTTGAACATCCTTATGCTACCTCTGTGTAGGAATACTTTCTCCAGGGACTACTCCATTAAATTGACTCTTCCAGATATCTTTCAAATAGTTGTGGGGGACTTTTAAAATAGTGAGCCTTTAACAAAGCATTTGCATCATTTGGGAAAGCATGAGCGACATTACATGGTTTACTTACACTATGCTTTCCTTCCCAAAATCTCAAAGCACAAATGTGTGTAACTGTGATGAGAAATCTTCATCTCACACTTAATGAAGGAAGTACTTTATGTGAAACTGGATACTTGAAATGTAATTCCAGGAAATAAAAACTGAGGTAGTCATTCCCTTTGATCAGGTGCTCAGCACAGCCCATCAGCTGCCTCACTTGTGCCCATGGGTGGTGTGACTGAACAGGGCATTATGCTTCTCTACCACTGTCTGTAACTTTGTGGTGTCCACTGGTGGAATCGCAGCAGCTGTGTGTGGGGCAGCTGCTCTTACCTAGAAGCAGAAAACAGCTGTTAAACTTCACAAGACTGCTGCATCCCGTATGTGTTTCAAATGAAAAGAATTATCTCAGTAAAATTCTATAGAGGACATTGGAACAAAACTCTTTTTAAAGGCGTTGTCATGGTGTTATTAAACCTAAATTGTGGAACATGCATTTTTAATAAGGAGTATTCCAGCATGATTTATATGCCTTTTTAGTTGCTCTTTATAAAATTCTGTGGCATTTCACACAATGAATGTCGATCTAATGACAAGTGTAACTCTTAACTGGTTTTGATCAAGCACACAAAGACATGGAAAGAATTGATATCTCTGGTATGTAGTACCTAATCTTGAAAGAGAGGTTGAGAGAGACATTTTTAGAATCACTAGTGGCTTTCTAAGAATAATTAGCCTACTGTGACTTACGGGGTGTTTTCAAGTCCCAGAAGTCAGAGTTCCTTTTCATATGTAAAATTCATGTATAATCTGCAGGGAATAATTCTTACTGAAAAGCCAGATCACTTCTGAACTGGATTTTAATTCTGTTTGCTATTAATGACCCGTAGAAATTATAAAAGGTTTGTGGACATTCAAGTATTGCTCACAGCTTGAAAATATATTCATTAAACCTGTTTGGATAAGATAATTTTTTGTTTGTGTTTTACATCAGTATTTCAAATTCTGTTGAATCTTGCCTTTATAAGGTTAATTTTCAATCTATACAAGTTTGAGGTTGAATTTTGCTTAGAAGAATTTTTGGTTTTGTAGAAGTAACATTATTTCAGGAGTACAAACCCTATCACACAGCCATTAACTGTATTTACCTGTAAAACTTACTATCTAAACTGTCTTGGAAGCAAATTTCCATTGTCATTTTTTAGGTGAAAATGGAGTGTAAATTGCTTTCAAATGCTAAGTTAACAAAAAACAACAAAGCACAGCTCTATAAATATATATGTATGCACTAAAGAAGAATGACTTAGATTTGTTTTCATGTAGCTTGTATAGATTAATCTTCATGTAATTTATAGTAATGAGTAATTGCGCAAACAATGACGCTTTCTCCCTGGGTCATAAGAAGAAGAATAAGGGCTATAAATTCATGCCTCAGGTTCCAGCATCTGAACTGAAAGTGATTCTTTATGGCACCGTGACCCCGCTGCTGTGTGACAGATAGGGACATTAGTGTGAGGTGAAGTGAGCTACGGCTATTTCAGGGCTACTGTTCTGCTCCAGCGGTATGCTCCTAGAATAGCATGAAGGCTTGCAAGCAGCAGGAGTGCCCTGTCAACCACACAGCATTGCAGTGCATTTCTAGAGGCTGAGATTGCGTATTTTTAGTGTGTCTCTCCTTGAATAGTGAGTTTCAACATTCATGAGAATATGTCTGGAGCATTGTTCTCCACCCTTTTCCCTCCAAAATCACTTTGCTAATATGTCCTTCTCTTACATGCTAGTGTCTGTAGTGATACGAGTCTTTATTTGAAAATATATGAGCAATGGGTAATGTAATGTGACCAGTACAAGTGGATCACTCCTGTCTGTAATAAAGTAGAAAACAGTAGTATCCTTTTATTAGCATTTACTGCCGTAAAAGCTGACTGTTTCTAAAATTAGGCATGAAATACCATCTTGGGGAATTCTTCTTAGGGCTTGCCCTTTCCAGTTTACCTTAATCTTTGAGATAGAAGCATGTTCCTTTATTGGTTACATGAATAAACCATTGGACTTGCTTCAGAGATAACACCCAATTTAAAGGTGAGATTGAATCAGTTGTTGAAAATAGTCTATTTGGAGAAGCTTAAATAGCTTTACATATCTCAGTGTCTCACTGAATTGATTCCCACCCCACTCCTGTTTGTTCATCTTGGAGGGAGAGGTAATCATTATTTTAGCAAAGATAGAAGTGAAAACTCTTAAATTGCAAATGTCACCTTGACATGTATCTTCTTTTTGTTGAGTTTTCATGTAATGGTATGTTATTTGATCTTAACTGAGGATGATAAAAGCCCTACTGAAGTCAGTTTTCAGGGAGTTGTTTCAAAAAAAAGCCCCTTGTTCAGAAAGAATCAGTAAAATCAGTGGCATCCTTTAATCATCAGGAAAGGACTGGCCCGCAGCCGGAATTGCTGTAAATGTAGGAGGGCTAGGTGCTCACTTTGCATGAGTTGCCTGCTGCAACTAGAGTTCATGGATGGCATCTTAAAGAGGAATCTCTGTGGAACTCCTCATCACCAGCCTCGGTTGTTCTCCTGTCCATGAGATATTTTATTTTTTTATGGTATTCAGCTAAATACTGAAAATTAAAATCCTTTCTATCCTACTTCATTGAGTTCTGATGGGCACTTTGTCAGTGAAGTTGTAGCAATAGTTAGAAACAGTGATAGAATATGTGTTAAAATGCCTTCAGGCTTTTGTTCTGAATCTTTCCATCTGCTGGGAACCATGAAATACCAAATTTTATCTGGAATATGTCTGCAGATTTTGGTGAAACCTTTGTAGCTAGATGTGGTTTCATTAGAAATGTCTCACATTTCTTTAGCAATGATTAAAATTAAATGCAATTATTCTGTTTTCAACATGCCATGTGGATTTACATGTTTCACATTACAGTCAGTGCTCAGAATAAATGTGTTCCACAGGTTCATATTACTCATGAGGTTCATGTGTTATAAAAATAGATACTGATGATCACATGCTTTATAATAAAGCATGGTAGGTCTCTTTCCTTTAAAAGCACAGGGGTTGTAAACATGCAACAAAATGTTAAGAATGTCATTGTTCATTCACCACTTCTTTGTTCTAATTAGACTAGAAGCTGCAAATAATGATGCTAAAGCCATATCAAGGAAAAGCAGTCAAACAGAACTTTAGGACAAGCAGTTACCTGCATTCAGACCCACATGTTTTGTTTGACTGGCAAAGTAAGACATGATGGATCCTAAAATGGAGTATGCAGGCAGACACATGCATCAAAACAAGATATGGCAACCGTGATAAGCAATTGCAGTCTATGTTTGTGTACATGGAATTCAGCTTTTAAGTCCAAACAGTGTGGTGGCAGTCCTAGAAAGACATAGGAAAGCATGTACTGTGTGGATACGTGGTGTTTTGGAAGCTGATTTTTTGAAAGCCAATAGGTAGTTCTGTTTTGTTGCTGAATGGATTTGAGGTTCTGCAGTGTTAGAGCTCATGGTTCTAGTTGCCAGATAATATCTGAAAATGCACCAAGTGCTACTAATGTTTCTGTCATGGCTTGTGTTACCACCTTAGCGAGGTGAAGTGGTTGATGAGACAAGCTGGAAAGACTGGCCAAATCTCATTCCACTTTACTGGATACGGACTTGCTTTGATGAAATCATGCTGCATGTATCAGTGTTGAGCAGTCAGCTTTTTTCTGTTTTCACAAGGCTTCGTAAGAAACTGTCATCAGTTATTCAAAATTTGCTCTTTTGACTTGAATTTTGTGTATGAAGTGACTCTGTTAAGAAATGTTGTTAATGCTAATGTATTAATCCTAAAACCAAAATACTGTGACTTTTAAAATATCTTTGTCCTTCTACTTGTGGTTAAATTTATGTTTTTACAAGCAAAGACTGCTGCATCAACTGATATAAAAGAATTCTCTGATTTCAGCAGTACAAGACAAGATCTTCAGAGTTTTACATATTTATTGGTAGTAGCGTAGCTCTCTGTTATCCAAAACAATGTAATGCTTAGTGGAATCTTACTCAGACACCACCCTGTCACGAGTTTTTCTTCTGTGACCACTCTTCTCTAGCGTCTGAAACTTTGAATATTTAAAAAGAAGAAGTTTTTAGCACTTGTAATTTTAGATTGGAAATCTGGTTTTAGTTCTGTTCATTCTCCTTGCCGGCTCAGTCTTTGCTGCTTTCATATATGATGGACCACGCATTTCTTGTGTTTTCACAACACCAGTCTTCTCTTGCAGAGAGTTGTATTGGTTTTGCAGCATTTTCTTTAACCCTGTTGTATGTGGAATTGATGAATAAGACACTTAAAAATGATGTTGTCATTCCCCTTATATTGTCTTATTTTGATACATTTTCCACAGCTATTAAGCAACAAGATGGGTGATGGCCATTACTGAACCTGCCCTGGACAATTGGTGCAGATTGCTTGGAAAGTTTTACCCACTGGACGCCGTGAAAGCAATTGCTTCTGATTCTTGTTAACACCACTTGTGGAGAGTTATGACAGTAGCAGCATTTCAGATTTCTTTTTCTCTTGTCTTAGGTTTTCTACCCTAGCAAAGATGGCACTAAGATCCCCATGTTTATTATTCACAAGAAAGGAATTAAATTGGATGGTTCTCATCCTGCCTTCCTGTATGGTTATGGAGGCTTCAACATATCAATTACACCAAGCTACAGGTAAGCAGGGTAATTTATACCTTCTTCTCAAGTATCAGGTATCAACAACTGTCACAGACTGAGTACAGGGTGGACTATGGATCTAACAGAGTAGTGCATTTCAGGTCCCTGAGAAGCAAGATGGGGGCCATAAGGACTGCACATTAGTGTCCAGGCACTATTTATCTGCTTTGTTAGTTCTGAATTCAGGGATTTTTCTCAGGGTCACAGAATAAATCTGTGTCAGAGCAGAGAAGTGGTCTTCTGAGGTTTACAGCAGGCACCCTGCTCTTTGGATTACACCTTAACCTCTTCCCACTCTGTCACTGAGCTCAACAAAAGAGCATATGGACATACATTAAGCAAATATTTGAGTCCTTTAATAACATAGGAAGTTTTCTTTTTTTCCAAGTTATACAATTACCTATGTCTAAACACTAAAGAAACATCTGTTTAAATGAATGTAAATAATTAAAATTTGGCTGTGTTTTTGTATTATACCTTTGAGGAGATTACATTAGAAGCAAAATCCTACTGTGTTCCCATATGATCATGAAAGAGGAAAGATGATCATCTTGAGATGCAGTTGATACGGGCTTTGTGTATGCAAAGCAGTGCATTGTAAACCAAAACTGCTGTGTGCAAAACAGGATTTGTAGCCCTCAAAAGCCATAAGCTTTATTGAATAGATGATCTCTTTAAAGAAAAAGTTTATTTCTTGAGCAAGGGAATTTTTATAGACTTAGCAAGAGGCAGTGGTTGTCTGTAATATATAAGAAATGCTCTTAGGCAGGGGAAAACAAATGCAGCGGACTGAATGGAAAGCAGTTTTTCATATAGTGGAAGAGCAGCTCACCAACACAAAAATAACCTATTATGAAACAATCCTATTAAGTTTACGTGCTATCAGTCTTGCTTTAGACTCAGCACATTTCAAGAAATCTCTTGTAGTGCTTGCTTTTCCAAGTCACTGTGATTGTATTTCTAAATAGCATTTACAGTTTCTTGTCCTTTCTAATAAATGCCTTGTCTAACAATGGACATCCCCATCTTGTGTCCATGATTATTTGAAGGCTTTTTATCTGCCTTGTAAAGCTACATGTTTAATTTCCTGTGTTTTTTGAAAGATAAAATTATATTACCAGAATAGTTTTTAAATTCCTTTTTTAGATTAGGCTGAAGCACTGACTAATTAGAGTTCATTGTAGATGCTGAAGACTGTGATGAAACTCAATCATGTTTTCTTTTTTAAAGTAAATGTTATGTATCTGTTGATTTAAGGTAAAATTTGAAGTACTATAGAACTGACACCAGCTGGCTGCTGGCAAAAGGAGAAGGTATCTCACAGTGCCTCCTTCCACCTCCCATTCATTGGCCCTGCTGCTTGCTGGAATCTTTGCTAAACTGATTTACCTTGGAAGAATGGCAAAAAAACTATCCCAACAAAATAGAATGGGTGGGTTTCTGCCATTTTGGCTAGTTGAAAATTGGCTGTAGTAGGAGTCTACCAAACAGCAGCAAGAGGGGGCAGGTGACAATAGGAAGAGAGGAAGATGGGAGGTGAGAGTGGTGATCTATGTCATCCTGAACCCTATGAAACCTTTATTACACAGTTCATAAAATAAGAATATGAATCTGTTATGGTCCCTTAAAAGTAAACGCACAAAGAACTGTCAGTCACCACCAGATCGAAATACATTATCCCACTGATGATGTAAATAAAACACAATTGGCCACACGTCTCTCATTCACTCCCTGTGATATCAACATATCCCTTTCTCAGCCTTTCTCTTCCTAAAAGACAAATAAGAACAGCCAAAGCCTTCAAATGCATCTTTATGGTTAATAACCTGGTAATTGAGTAACTTGGTGAGAAAGTGTGCTGCAAAAATAGGCAGGTAAGATCAGGGAAAGGAAATTCTGATAGAGAATTTATGCCAGAAGGACAGGACATTCAGTTCCTCTTTACCTGATAGATTCAAGTGCTGTTTGACTATATCCCTGTTACTGTTTGTTGCAGTATTTCACAAGGAGTTACCAGGTTCAAGGGCTGTTCCAGCCACAGCTCAACACCATGACTTAGTCAGGTTTTTTGCAGATGACCACAAACATGAGTGCTAGAAAGCAGCCACAGGATGGTGAAGGCAGAAGCTTGCCATGTTGTCCACCTGATCCTGAGCTGAAATGTAGCTATAGAAATGCAACTGAGTAGTAGCCTGCTTACCTTTAAAGCAAACAAATGAACAAGCTACTGGGTAAAGATTACTGATTTTTTTATTTGAACTTAGGGTTCTTACAACTTTTCACAAAGCACTCCCATCTTCTCCTTTACAGTGGTTTGTTTCTGTCATGTGTTTCTTCAAGCCAGTACCATGTTTTCTCACTGGTATTTTGCACCCATTAATGTCAGCCAGGTTTCTGGCTTGGGGAGCTTATTTTTGCATAATTCAGAATCTGGTGTTGCTTTTCATTTTTTCACCAACACAGAAAAATGAAAATCTTTTTGAAAACAATAGAAACAAACCAACAGGTTAGAGGATCCAGAAATAACTACAAGAATGATAGGCCAAAGTCATTAAGTCAGTTACTGTAGTGATTTACTTTTGAATGCAAGCATGAATCTTTTATATGCTCCTCAGGACTGAAGAGCTGTGTTTAGTAGCAGGTCGAGTATGGTGCCCACTAGAGCACTGTCATTAATTATACAGCTTGCATAGTGAGCGCAAGTGAAGGCTTATGGAACTGACACCAGTGGCTATCCAGAGCTGCTGGGGAAATGCCATGACAAACGTACCACTAATGCCTCTGATTCAGCCAATTACCCTGTAGGAACCAACATGTTTCCCTTCACTGTCCTGTATTTGCCTGTGTGGGTACAGGAAAAGCAATTTCTAATGCATCCTGGAATAGAGCTGATTGTGAAGCAGTCTGTGAAATTGCATTTCGCTGCTAAAGGGCCAGGTTGTACCAAGCCTTTAAGCAAAGAGGTAGTGCAAGGAAAGACTGTAAGGCCAGAGAAAGGTCAGGCAACACAGCAGCCATGGTGCAGATTGCAAGATTACTCTTTTCAGATAGTTTGATACCACTCCCTCCTGCTCCACAAAAGTCAAGCAAGTGACCAAGTCCAGAGACTCAGGGATAATGAGCAAAAGGCTATGGAAACTTCTGGAAGAGTAGGGACCAAGACTGCCCTTTGCAGAATGAAGTGTTTCATAGGCATCCAGGGTGACTGGTCAGTTTGCTGTGACTTGAACTCAAACCTGGAAGCAAGAACCCAATGTGAAAGAGCACAGGAGGCAATAGCAGGGCTGTGTATGAAACTTGAATTTTGTGCTGTATGATCACTTGGAATTTTCACTTTTTAAAAAAAGTTAATTCCTGATTATATACGTACAAAACCTAGTCTCTTGAACCTTAAAGTCACTTTGAGAAAGCTTGTTATAAGCTCTAGGCACATCTACCTCAAAGTGTTGGGCAATCGCACGCACAGCTACAGGTTGGGCAGAGAAGAGATTCAGAGCAGCCCTGTGGAGAAGGACTTGGGGGTGTTGGTCAATGAGA